>JARJHM010000684.1:0-172438 GCA_033356055.1 Carex pumila
TTACGATTTCTTCTATTTTGAGAATATGTAGGTCCAAGAAGAGTAAGAACTGTTGAATAATAAGCTTGGACTGAAGAAATCATGAAGACCTTTATCAAGAATACATATTGTAAAATCAAATGCTTGGTAAAGTATGTGTGAGGTTGATTAAATTGAGATAAAACGTTATGAACGTTTTTAAAACGTTGGTAACGTTTTATAATAATCAGAAGCCGCAAAAGAATCAAGTTATAACGTTATACAACCGTTGTAACGTTTTACAAACGTTATAACGGTTGATAAACGTTGTAACGTTTAAAAACTACAGAACAACTGGAGTGCAGCTGTTCAATATAAGCAATAAACGTTGTAACGTTTATAAATCGTTATAACGGTCTTGAAACGTGGTAACGGTTATAAAACGTTGTGTAACGTTTTCTAAGCTGTCAGAGAATTAAAACCCTAAATCGTATTTGAATAAAACGTTGGTAACGTTTTATGTCAAACAGCTCATTTTTGAGCTGCCACTATAAATAGACTGAAGGGATCACTTTCAAATTCATCTCAGCCGACCCTAATCATTTCTAAAGCAATTTTCTGAGAGCTTAGCCTACTCCATTGTTGTGAGAGCTTAAAACTTCAAAATCCCTCAAGCAACCTCAAACCTACTTCACTAATCTTGATCTAGATTAGGTTAGAGTAATCTATTGAGTGTTTCTCTTGTGTTCTAGACAATTGAGACCTTGTTCTCATCTCTTTGAGTTGGCCGTTTGACTTCCCGCTTGGTGTGTAAGGGCTCAACGGTTCACAAGTTGTAATCCTTTCGTATTGGGTAATAGAAAGGCGCACCACTCAAGGTTGCGAAGCCCCGGAGGCGTAGGCCTTTGTTTTGCCGAACTTCGTTAACATCCCGCGTGTCAAATTTCTCTAAACTCATCTATTTAATTTCAATTGCAATTTAATTTCAGTTTTTGAGCAATTAGAGGTGCCCCTAAACCCTAAACCCTATTTTCCAGTATAAATGCCACTTAAGTTTATCTTGTTTTTAATTGTTTATTTTCCAGTAAATTGGTATACTTGAATATGCATGGTTGTTATCGTATTTGTAACCATGTTTGTCGTGACCACCGTTGAACTATTTTAGCTATTGTTGTAAGACTTTTATTTGCAAAATGGATGTGGCATTTATGGATTTTATTGATAATGTATGTGATGTGTGTACGCTTTATGTATAAATACGTGGCGGATTGTCTCGGGGTGTGACAATATTTATTTATGGTAATTTTTTTACAACTAATTATATAGTTATCTTGCTAATGTCTCGTAAACATATCTATATTCCGACCTATATATTGTATCGAAACCTGTGTTTAAAACATTAAATCTGTCGTATTTCATTAAAATATCCTTAGAATGTGGTACTGCTGCAAGTTTGTTTTTATTTTGTAGGAATGAGATGAAATCAAGGAGAATCTAGAATTTGAGAAGCCCTGACATGACCCATGTAGCACTTTGTGCGGATTGTATCAACCTCGACTCAACCACAGACACGACTGCTAACTCGACTCCAGAAATGACATAGGAATACAGGCCATACAGACTTATGTACGAGTCGTATCAGACAGATCTGGAAACATAACTGTTTTGGAAACAAATCCAGAAAGAAGGAAGGTCAGTCCAGAGGCTACAAAGACGAGAATTCTTGCACCTGGGAAATTTCTTTGGAACTAGAGAGCACATTCTAGGGTTTGGACTTGGCAGCTAAGCTTGGAGACGAAGTTGAGAAGCGAAAGACGCGAGTTTTCGACGGATCTTCTTAGTACTTCGGATTTTGTCATGGCTGTTTCTTTTATTATTTCTTTTATTTGTTTTAAAATTATGTTTGAGTAGTTTTCTTTGTTTCTAGTGTTAAGATATATTCAAATGTTTTGCTTTGCATGAAAGTTATTGAATTCTTGTGTTGAAATTTGTGTTTGATTGATTATGTTTGATTTTAATTACTTAAATTAAGTTGTTTGATTTTTATTGGTTTGTCACTAGATGCATGATCACATCTAAAGTGCATTCTCTCATTTAAAATCTCTCAACCAAAGTTAAGTACCTAAGGTAGGTTTAGTGATTCGAAAGGTGAAACCAAATAATAGCCGAAAGGTGAACATTTTTTCTTATCGACAGATAAGAGAATACCTTTAAAATATCAATCAACCAACTAGGTAATTCAGATCGACACGAAAGTCGAAGTCTAGAACCCAAAGAGGGTAAATATTGTAACCCCATACCAAGTTTTATGAACCAATATACGAGAGTTGAGGTTTAGAAACATTAGGTCTGGTCAGTAAAATCCTACACGAAGGAACAACACAAGGAAACAGTAACTGGTGCATTAACTCGAAGTCAGTACGGGTTGGACAGGAAGCTGTACGACTCGTATCTGGGACTGAGAGGCAAAACTTAGATGAGTCTGAAACCATGGAAACGCCTTTTATCATTAATTCAAAACCAAACTTTATTTTCTGTCATTTAATTATTGCAATTGAAATGTTTATGAAACTTAAACAACAAACCCAACATTTTCTCACTTCTAGTACCTAACTGATTTAAGTAGAGTCTAGTTTAGATTTGAACCGTCCCTGTGATCGATACCCGAAAATATACTATTCGATAGGACTGTGCACTTGTAGTCTGAACTGAAGAGTGTATTTAAGGTTAAAAGGTACAACTTGCTGTACTGAAACTTTGTGATACACTTTTGTGCAAACACTTGCCTACCCTTGATTGAATTCCTAGCCTCACCACTGTACTGGATACAGGTGTTCTCAGTTCAAATCCTTGAATATTAATTTCCTTGCCAATCAGACTTTCTAATTCTTTTTGTGCCTTATATCAAGTCAATGAACCAAAAACTCACATATATACTATTTAATTTTAGAGTAATGATTTCATCCCCCCCCCCCCATTCTAGTCCCCTAACAGTCCCCCTGGCCATTAACTACTTATGTAATTATTTATCCCATTCTAGTTAGTTTTTCTAACTGTTTTGATCCCTCTTTCTCTCCCGATCAACAAAAAAAAAATTCACGCTCTTCACAACCTTCACAGCCTTCACCTCTTCTCTTTTTCGGCGTGGTGCACTGTTGAGATCTGGTGAGGAGAGCATGGTGAACCGTCGAGATCTAGCGAGGAGATCATGGTGCATCGTCGAGATCTGATGGGGAGAGTATGGTGCACCATTGGAGGGGGTCCATGCTAGCCCAGCGAAGGTTGTCAGAGTGTAAGATATGACTGCTTCATAATTTAGATATAAATATTTCATTAGTTAGATATGAATACTTCATTAGTTGAATATGCATACTTTATGTTGTTAGATATAAATACTTCATATCACATTAATTATTTATAAATACTTTATTATTTGTTAGATATGAATACTTTATATCTTCAATATGAATAGTGTTAATGACAGGTGTGAATACTTACTATAAAAAAAAGATTTTAAGTGAATTGAAGAGGTATTGGAAGAGATGTCCAAGGAGAGGTGTCTAATTTTAAATTGTATAAATTATTTCTTATATGTATGAATCTTCATTAATTAGATATGAATACTTCATGTTATCAACATATGAGTACTTCATTTATTAGATATATATACTTCATTATTTAGATAATGTTGTAAATTCGTTTAAACTTTTAGAATGCTAAATTTCTGGTCCATTTTCTTGTAAATTCCTAACAGTACCAATTTATGCTTATAAAGACAATTTTATAATGTTGATCTAAATGTTTACCATAAAAGATAATACCGACAAGTATATACAGACATATATACATATCAAACTTTAACTTGTATTTCATCTTTCTTGAATTCACAAATGAGGCAAGTTAGGGAATAAAAGATTACACTATCATCAATGCAACACAATAAACAAAAAAAGAAAAAAGAACTCACGAGATCACTACTCCTCTGGTGAGATGACCTCTAGCACCTCCCTTAAGATGGCATTTTCAAATTTAAATATGTCTTGCCGTAAGCCCTCCACGGCCTCCAGAATTTCACGCTGTAAATCCTTCACAACATCTAGAACTAAGCGGGTGGAGGGGTCAAGAGTTCTGTAATGAACTGGCCTCTTGTCATGGGGAGGATATTGTCTGCATGGGAGATTGGTGTGGAGAATATATTGATTCAGAAGTCATTGCTGCCACATCTTCCTCTCTTTCCAAGGCTGCTCGCTCTTTGTCTAGCTTCTCTTTCACCTTCTTCCTCTCATTCAATTTCACCTTGCTCTTCTTTTAGTATATGACACTTTGGGATAGAACTAGATGCTTTGTTGCGGCTACGCCGCAACCATTTTCTCTGTGTATGTTGATGTACATATTTTATACTGAAAATCTATGTATCTGTTACAAGTTGTACATAAGCATTAAATATTTATTGAATTTGTACCGTATCCAAAAGTATATGGTACAAATTATGTTAGATAAGTAAATATATATTTTTTAATTGTGTATGTAACAGACGGTATTGGATCCAAATGTAGTTCCAATGGTTTGTAAGAAATGAGCATATATAAATTGCAACAAATATGTTATATATTTTACATGAAAATGCAAGTAAGAGTTATCACATAAAACAAAAATTGTAATAAACATGTCATATATTTTACATGTACTGCCAATAGTAGGTAACTACATTAGTTATCCAAACATTAGTTCATTACAAAATGATTAACAAAATGGTAGTAACACTTGGGTGATAGGATATAACACAGTGCTTATATCATTCACAGTGTAGTGGCGTTAGAGTTCTTATGATCTGCAAAACGGAGAACACTGCAATGAATAGTAGACAAAACATGCAAAATAAGTGTTAAATGTGAGAGAGTTGAATGAAGAGGCAAAGCAGTGTATATAAAGATTATAGGGTTGTCCATGGAGAAGTAACCTAATGATTGTCTAGGTGCATTTTGTTGTTGGATTGTTTTATGACTTGTGGTTTTGGTTGTATAATATTATTTTTCTATTTAATAGAGCTTAATTCAAGGTTTTTAAGTTGTATATGATAATTAATTTAAAGTGTATATCAGTATGATTATATTTTATTATTTATTTTATCAGTTTTTTATTGATAAAAGTAGCAAGCTTAATAGTTGTAAAGGGTTAAATTAAAAGATTATATACATAATCATCAAATATAATAAATAAGGAAATAACCTGCTGCTGCTATTTTCTTCATTTAGTTGGGGCAGAATCTTTCTCTTGGATCCAGAGGACTGAGATGATGTGGAGTTGTGCATGGAGGACCTGCAATGGTTGAGTATAATGAAAGACAACCAAGAAACGTATGAGAAGATGAGGTTTGTAATGTAGTGCGTGCAATAAAGTAAAGAAATGATAGAGATAATTAAAGTTAGATATCATGGTATGCATACTCAATATATAAATGAGGAGTTTGTGGAGAAAGTCCTGTGCGAGCCGCTTTTCTCTTTGGCGTAGATATACATGACTCAGATGGTGTAGAGAAGTGGTCCTCATGAATGTTGGAAAGCGTTGGGTGAGTTTGTGGAGGTTGGGGGAGTGCTGCTGGTATAGCTTCCACTTTGTTCACATCATATGTTAAACGTTGTTTATGTAGCTGAGATATATTGATGTCAACAATAAACAAAAAATGTTTTCCATAGATGTTTTCAAGAGATGGAGGTACCATTTTTCCAATACGTCTTGATTCTGCGAATACCATATCAGCCTTCTTGTTGATGATATTTTCTGCTGGTTTTCCTAGCACAGTGAATTCTGCTGCAGTTTCTCCATCAGTAACTCGCAAGATTAGACGATACCTATAACATGTAAGAAAGTATTATTATATACGAGGAGGGATGAAAGTGGAGTAATATATAATTACAAATATGTATCAGATATGTATAGGGTCAATAGTTGTGTATTATAGATAGGTATATGTGCAGAGTGTAGAGAAGGATATTATTAGTGCATTGATGATATATTTTAGATTTGAAATAGGTAATATATTAGTACCATTGAATTGTTGCTGTAACAATTGTTTGGCAGTTGTGGCAGGTTGTAGAACTTCCATCATAGTAGGTGGAGACTTTGCATTCAAGACATGCAGAGTAGGACCAGCTGTCTTGGTTCACAATTCCCTCAATTTCTGCTATACAAGAGAATTGTTGGTCCTACATAAGTTGGTGGAGAATTTGAATGAAGTTGACATTAGAACAATTGGTAATTTGCATGGCATATATTATGTATAGTAAGAATGCAACTTTGTTACTGTATGGTTCGAGGGTGATTAAGTCTTTTAAAGCTATGGCTATTGGAGTTGTCATCTTTGATGGTTTTGAAGATTAGAAAACCCTTGGTTGAAGTACATTGATAGGAGAATTTCTTTCACCGAATCTGGAAATAAAAGTTACGAATTACTATGGTATTCATTCATAATTCAATTTTGTTCATCAACTTTTAAGTAGTGATTATGTCAGTTATGCAAAAAATAATGGAGACCATGATGAAATGTGAAGTGAGAATTGTGATGAGGAGAGAATTATATTATATATTCACGTTAATATGGGAGAGAAATATGAAATGTGTGTAAGTGTAAACTTACAGCTCCAAGTATTGAGCAATATGGGGATGTGTCTGATCTGTGTATATTTTGGTTGCACTGTAAGTCTTGAGGAATGCCTCTCCTAAATTAAAACATAAAGTATAATAACATGCAAGTTATTGACAGAAGGAAAAAACAAATCAAATGAGCAAGTCAGATTAGAAGGGAAAGTGATATAAATTATTATTCATGAATAATTACAAAAGGTAAATAAGATTACTGTTGTAAGATTTAAGCTCGAGAGAATTGAAGGCAAAAACAACTGAAGAGTGGTTTGATGCTTCTAAAATGGCTGCTTCGTTGATGAGGGGCAGGAAAGTAGGCCACACTGTAATTCTCAAAGTTTTGCCCCTATAAGGAAAAATGAAACGGAAGCAGTTAAAACATGATATAAGTAGAGCCATCTTCACTACAGATGATATTTTGAGGAAGAAAGCAGTGTAATAGAAATTGCTTGATAATTTATTATTATAACCATGAGGCAATGTGGGTGGTCAAAACGTCAACAATTAAGGAAAGCATTTTTGAAAATTTCTCATAGTGATGAGTAGTGTACCTTATATTTTCAATTAAGATATCTCTAATATCTGTCAAACCAGTTTGTGTATTAATCTGTTCAACAGGTCCTATGGAAGAAATTCGGCCAATTACATCTGAAAAAGAAAGATAAAAGGAAAATGATGTGCATTTTTTTTCATTTGGAGGAGAATAAATTTTTGTTTAGACAGAAGCACATTAAATGTAAAATTGTTACAATTATGGCAACAATTTCAGAAGTTGAATTATATATGATAGAAGTGAGAAGAATAAATTTAAAATGACTATATAAAGAACTTACCAACGACCATTCGAGACCCTCTAATTGTTGTGCCAATATCTTCAAACTCTTTAAAGTTGAAATAGAAAAGAGGCGGTTCAACTGCAGGGTTATCGATTTGGCGAGCTTCTGTCCACTTGGTCATACGGATAATGAAATTGTGACCCGTAGCATTATAACCATAAGTTGGAGTTTCAACACAAAATTGTCGGAATAAGTAGACATTACCATCATTTGGTTTAACTGGCAAAAGGCTTTGGTCTGCTTTAGTAATTTCAGCTTTAATGCCAGTTCCCTATTAAGGAGGGAGTGAAAATTAAAGTTAAGCTTTAATTCCTTTACTGCCCTGTAATTTTTCATTTATTTGTTATTTTTCTTTGTAGACTTCAGTAATTTCTGTTTGTTTGCCAACTGAATGAAAGTTTTGTTATATACTCTTTATTTAATAAGTTAACTGTGGATGCAGTAATAAGTTGCTACAGAGGGAGTAGTAAGCAATGAATGTTGCATTGTATATGTGGAGGACTACTATAAGAATAGGTTTCTGTAATTTATTGATTAGAATAGGTTTATGTAATTTATTCTGTATTTTCATTTGATAAGGAATTGTAAGAAACAACAATAAATACCTCAGTATCAACCAAAAGATATCGCATATGCCGACTACGTCCGCTGCTTGGATATATAATATCCCATGTTTTGATGACACGACAAAGAACAGATGGGTTGTTAGTTTTGTCTGTTAAATGTTGTAGCGTTATTGTTGGTTCCATCTGTAAAGAAAAAGTGAAGAATGTTAGTGTCTATGTTGAAAGAAATGCACTATTTAGTGTAAGAAAAAATGAAGATGACGAGAGCATAACAAAAAATCAAGATGATGAGAACCAAAAATACTGATGTATGAGACAATAGAAGTAGAAATTTGGATATTACTGTTATTCCTATATTCGTAGTTGATGGGAGTAGTTATTGATTTTGTGAAGACTGGTGGAATTGGATTTATTTAAGCAGTTAGGGTGGGTACTGTAAGATAGTAATTTCTAGAACATGTGTTAGTACAGTTAGTGAAACAGTTTCTAGAACATGTATTAGTACGGTTAGTGAAAGATGTGTTAGTTGATGGTACTATGAGGTTGACAGCTGCAAAATTTGTCAAAGTTAGGTAGGGCAGGTGTCTGTGTGAAAAGAAATCTTAGAAATTGAGTAAAATTTGTATTATATGCTAAAATGGATTACTATTTATTATATTTGAGTAGTGGGCCTTAGACTTTAATTGGGCTGCCACCATATGATGGGTTGATAATACAGTATTAATTTATATGGCTGTCAAAACAATATTGTTGATATTGAAGTTTTTTTAGGAAAATAAATTTAACAAATATCTATTTTCCTTGAAGAACAAATTGATGATTTAGCTATATTTGAGTTGTTTGAGTTGTTCCATGTTAAATAATACAATATAGAAAATAGAGAATAGCTATAATATATTCTATTATTGACGATTTACCTGAATTGATGATTTACCTATATTTGATAATATTACAACATTAAAAATATAAGCAGAAAATAATGTGAAGTACTTCATTTGATGGACTTATTTCAAAAAATCTCAAATAATTCATGCATCAAGTTGAATAATATACAAATATTGAAAGTTTTAAGCATCAACTTTGGAATTTTGTTTACATTGCAACATAAGTGAATATGCAGAAGGAAATATATGTTTCTAAAAGTTTTGTGAAATTTTTACTGGGGAAGTTATCCAAGAAAATAAGATATTTTTATCAGGATAGTTTTGTTGTAAGCCTAAATATAGTGAAACAAATATTTGCAATTTGTAAATGTCAGAAAGAAATACATTTTTTAAGTAGACAAAAATGCATGTTACCAAGTGAGAATGCACACCTTAGAAAATTATAAGACAAGCAACAACTTTTATTATGATATTAGTGTCCAATGTAACCTAAGCCATGAAATCCTACATTGGATGGTAACAATCTGTATATCTTACTAACTGAGATATAAAAAAACAAAATAGGAAAAAGGGCAATTAAAATTAAAACTCACTTTGAATTTATTAAGGTATACCTTATGGTAGGCATGCATTTTTCGGAGTTCCAAAAATTTGTGTGGCATGTTGTAGATGTCTTTAATGCATGAGGTGCATCGACTATATTTTTCTCCAGTTTATGTATCATACTGAAATGAATGCCTACCAAATCCTTCAATTCACAACAAATATAGAGATCATAACTAATTAAATATTTATATTGGATTGTATAGATAACTTTTCTTTTTAATGATTCAACCATGGATTGCATCGCTAGTGACTCAGGCAAAGCTTTTCCGAAGATATATTAAATAATGACATTGCATTATGTATCAACAAAATAATAATATTCACAAAGTATTGCTGATTACTTTGGAGAAAATTAATTAAGCAGATGAATTACGATCAATAGCACTAAGTGTCAAGGTCTCATTTGTATTCTCTTCAATTTAAACAGCATTTTTTCAATTTGTTACTCATATCGTACAACAATTGAGAATTATCATTATTTCCTGACAATTTGACAACCATAAAAGATCCTAAAAAAGAATAATTACCGAAGTGTGAAGGAAGTTGTCGGTAATAGGAGCAACTACAGTTTCCAAGATATGCCTATGTCAGATAGCCTATAAATTGTTCAAAGTCAATTAAATTAAAAATTAAATCTTTTCATTCTGAGAAAATAAGAAGACTATGTTAGAAGGTGAAAAAGAGAGATCTAGTAGGTGTAGTATAGGTTAATTAGGTTCCAATTAATCGGTATCAACAAAAGTTTTCATAAAACTTACATCTGTGATTAAAAGAAAAATGAATCAAGGAAATTACCTTTGACCAGTTAATTAATTAATATGAATTTCTAAAGTTACAGTATTAAGGGTATTTTAAAAATTTGATTCTATTCCTTTCAAGATTGGTTGTTAAGCCAAATTTAATGCTAAACAATTGGGTAAATATACTTATAGAGTTGGTTCGACTTTATACAATGCATTAGTTGGGGTAGAATGTTTTCAAATATTTGTTATTTATGGGTTGGATAATCAGAAGTGCTCAAAGAGGATGCATAAAATATTTTTCATTATTTGTAAAGATTTGTTATTTATAGGTTGTATAATCAGAAGTGCTCAAATAGGATGCATAAAATATATTTCATTATTTGTTGGGCAGTTTCTTTTTGAAGATGGATAGGAAGAAGCAATAATAAATACCTGAGTGTTAGGTAGGAAATAATGTATATGTCGACCATTATTTGGATATGCAATATTCCAAGTTTAGATCGTGCACTAAAGGATAGATGAGTTTAGCTTTGTCTGTCAAATGTTGTAGCATTATTACTGGTTCCATCTGTAAAGAAAACCAAACTTGATGTGGAAAACCAAACTTGATGTGGAGAGAAAATACTAATGTATAGGACAATATAAGCAAAAGAAAAATTTGAACAAATAAATAAAAGAGCAGAAGATATATGTAAAGTCTAATATACCTAAATCCTTGAAAATTTCAGTGAAGACAATATTTTGAGTGAAGTGAGGATATTCTTTATCAGGATTACTAATGAACACTTTTATGCCATCAACACTTCTAGCACGTGAGAGAGCAACATATAGTTGACCATGAGAAAAAACTGGCTGGGGTAAATAGATACCTATTTTTGATAGTGTTTGTCCTTGACTTTTATTTATCGTCATCGCATAGCAAACTTTAATAGGGAATTGTTTTCTACGTAATGTGAAAGGCCATTTCATTTCCTTTTTGATAAATATTATGTGAGGAATTGCATATCTATTACCCAATCCATGTCCTGTGATTATTTCTCCCTCTATGTAATGTAATCCTAATTTTGTGATTACTAAGCGAGTACCATTGCATAACCCAGATGATTGGTCTAAGTTACGAAGCAGCATTACAGGCATTCCAAGTTTAAGAGAGAGCTGATGGCTAGGTAATCCATTTGGAGTGAGAAGGTTCAAGTAATCTGGGGGATACATGTCCTGAAGCACATCTGAGACATTTCTAGCTTCTTGAATGGTGTCTGCACTATAATATGTGGAAAACTCTCCTGGGACCATTTCTGCCACTGCGTTATTAATGATATCGGTGTCCTCATTTTTAGGAGTGACAATGGCTCGTTCACGTAAATATTGATGTTCAGCATATTTCAGCTGGAAATTATCATAAACAAATAAGATAATGGAAGAATGGTTATCGAATTCATTGGAAACCAACATTGATTCAGGAATCTTAATCCAATTTGGGTCAAGTGTATCAAATAGTCGTAGTGCTTCAAGTTTTCCATCACCAACATCTAGAAGCCATGAGGCAAATGATCTAGCATGTTCCAAGTCATTTGTAGGCATGTTTGAGGAAAGTAAACGCATATTGATATGTAAATGAAAAACTTTACAATGAGACCATAATTTAGATCGTGTAATACAAGAGTTGACGGTTTCATAACGGGAGGCTGATGGAACAATGGGGAGAGTTTGACGAAAATCACCTCCAAGAACCATAGTTAATCCTCCAAATATTTTATCACGATTGTCAGGACAATTTGCTGACATAATGTCACGTAATGTTCTATCCACAGCTTCGAAACAATATCTATGATTCATTGGTGCCTCATCCCAAATAACTAAGGAGGTTGATTGAAGTAATTTTGCCAATTGAGTCCCTTGCTTGATATTGCATGTACTTTTTTCTGTGATGTCAATCGAAATTTTAAACCTCGAATGAGCAGTTGTACCACCATCTAACAATAGTGCTGCAAGACCTGAGGAGGCCATTGGCAGTACAATTTTTCCCGAGGACCTTACCGAGGCAATAATGGCTTGCCAAAGAAAAGTTTTACCGGTACCACCATGTCCATAGACAAAGAAAAACTAACCTAAACCTTGATTTACAGATGTAATGATGTGATCATAACACCTCAATTGGTCTGCATTGAGAGAAGAACACAAAGATGTAGCTTCTGCAGCCAATCCATCATGGTTTAAGGCAAATTGTTCCCGTAATAATTGATTGTCTAAGGAAGCAACAAAATTTGAGGATGGCATAGGTAAATGGAAAATAGATAAAGATGAGCCTACTTGGCCAAGGTCATTTTCTAAATAGGATAGAATATAACTCTGTAGTAAGTGCTCCGGCAAATTTCATTCGAAGTGGGGATGTATCATATTTAAATGACGAACTATGTCATCACCCAGAAGGTGCCATGTCTTGTTCCATAACTGTGGAGGATTGGATACTTCGATGTATAGTAAAATATAGATAAACAATTTCCTTAATTGATGCGATGAAGCCCATAAGGCAGTTTCCTCCATTGACAAAATCCATTCATTGTCATCATTCATCAATCCAAGAGCTTGACAGGCCAATCTAAAAGTAGGGTGTAGTATGTCATTGACAGTTCGAAGTGATTTATAGGATGTAGCTCCCTTAACACGACTCAAAAGCAATCTTAAGTAGTATAGGTCTCCTTTATTTGGATGGACGTAGTATATACGACCCAATCGTTGTTGTTTCTTTCGTGGTGTCCAAATTTTTCTTGTTGAGTCCCACACAAACTTTTCTGGAATTTCAACATAAGTTAGAGAACGTGCAGACTCGTTACGTTGATTTAGTGAGAACCACTCAGTCAACTTAGTACGGGTGAAGTCTTCATTTGACGGGATGGAGCTTATGCATTGTGAATCCGAGAAGGTAACATTGTTTTCATCCGGTAAATGAATTGGCAATTGCTCGATTGTTGGATAACTGTGGTGTAAATCATAATGGAATATACGCCATGCTGCTTCAGGAGGAGTTATACAACGACAATCGAGGTAATTCTTTACTTCATTGGGAACAACACGGGATTGGTGTATCGTGGAAGAATTATATGTATTATGAGCATTTATAGATATGAACTGTCTATCTTCTCCTTTGCAAAGGTACTTAAAAAGATATTTAACTAAATCAGGACTGTAGCATTTCTCAACATTGAGGTGGGCTTGATATTTAATTAGAAGAAATAAGTTATGTGGAATGACATGGGCATTGCTGAAGAGATGTCTATTTTTTTCGAAATAGATACCATTATCTCTACGTCGATAAATAGGGGTACCATCATCCTTAATAATTGTATGTGTTGAGAAGGATTTTGGAAAATGTTTAGAACAAATGCCATCACGCATACATGGGCTTCGATTATTTAAAAAACCACATGGACCATGAACCATAAATTTTGTTACAGTGTCATAACCTAACGGGTCAGTGATGGGGTTAGGGAACTCAGTAGAAATGATAGAGTCAACATCTGAGGGGTTTCGCAATTTGTGATTGGAATCAAGCCAGATAACAATATGGACATGTGGGAGGCCTCTTTTTTGGAACTCAATCTGAGATACAACTGGAACCAAAAATAGATACAAAAGAAAATAATGACAAAAGAGAAAAGTTAGAATAATAGAATGTTGGAAGAGGTATGCAATATTAATGAATGTACAAAACAAATTGAGGAAAAAAGACATTAACAAATTACCTGCAACCGTCTTTCCAAAGTAATTACGTTGTCATATGTCTACTAACAATTCATCATATTTCATCTTGAAAACACGGGCAACGACATCTGCTCGATCATTCGCACGTTGTCCATCCAATAGTAATCTACCAATCTCCGGCCATTGAGGATTGCAAGTGAATGTAACAAATAAATTGGGAGGACCAAAATATTGACAAAGCGCAATAGCATCATGATAATTCTGGTGCATATAACGTGGGCTACCAACATGAGAAGCTGGCAAGACAATACGTTTGCCAACTTCATTTTCGAACATATCACCCTCGAGAACAGCATTTCTTATATTGCAAAGCTTCTCACAATGAAGAATTGACTGATTTTTTTCAATGAAATCTAATCTGGCTTGTTGAACAAAAGCATACCAATTGACAAGGATTTGCTGGAACAATCTACCTCCTTCGAAAATGGTTGTTGCTTCATTTGTTCGAGGATGCAAACGATAAGCATAGTATTCCGACATAGTGACAAATGTTCTGTTAGTCTTGTTTGCACCAGGAGCATCAAGGTCATAACGTATGTATGGATGGTAACCATCTTCACCATACGAGAACAAAATAGGATATTGCAGTGCCATGAAAGAGGGATGTTCAGGGCTGACACGCTTCAATCCCTTTGAACGGTGTTCGACAATAATCTCCCTACCTTTTTGATCGGCTGATAGATCACCGACAACAAAGCCCACAATTTCTGATGCAGTAGGTGCAGAATATTGATGAGAGAGATGATCCCTATCAGAACGTATGCGGATTTGAAATTCTGGTAAATTCAAGTCTAAGTATCGATCACGTAAACAATGAAAATTGCAAACTAAAACATTATGAGTATCAAGCATTCTCATCAAGGACTCTACAAGTGTAGGACGTATTTGTCGAGTTGTTGACGTGATAGAGAAAGGAGCAATTCTATTCTAGAGCTCATGTTCAATGTCAAACACATATAACTGTAAGAAAGATGGACGGCAATCAGGTAATGGAATAAGAGAACCTATGCGGTGGTAAACTTCACCTGAAATTTTGAACACATAAGGAGTAGAGCCATTGTTTATATGTTCATCCACATGGCAACCTATAGAGGTCATTGAAAGCAAAGAGTTATATGTCCTTATAAGGTCCCGGAAATGGTTAGAATCAGCACAACCATTTGGTGTTACTAACAATTTCAAGAAATGAGGTGGGGATTGCAGCAATGGCAAGCGAACACGACCTCCCCGACAACACAAATTGTAGCGAACATCATTTTTAGTAGATGTTGCTACACAACGTTCTCTGTACCAGAAGAATGCACCGCAAAAACCGCATTTATATTCGGGAAATCCAACATCAAATACATTTGGACAAGGAACTGAGTAGGAAAGCAAAATAACAAATGAACATTTAAGCAATACTGGGGACGATATGAGAGTACAAATAAATGTAAGAAGAAAGTAAGAGAAGGAAAGCAGACACATTTTCAAGAATAAATGTGAGGCTATCTCATATTAAAAGAAGAAAACGTACATTCTCTTGTCACATGAGCCTTAGAATTTGACCCATGATGGTTTGAGGAAGATGCAGCTGCAGGAGGACCAGTTTGCACATCAGAAGTAGGTGTATCGTCAGTGAGCATGCTGACGCTCGCCAAATTTTGTGTAGTGGTGGGAATTCGTAACGGTGATGAAAGTAATATCTGTCTGGACCGATAAGGAACTTGTGCCAAGGATGGCATGTCTGGCACACCACTTGATGAGGATGGATCACCAAACTTTTGCCGTTTTTGCATCCCTATGAAAGAAAACAAAATAGATGGTAATCGTTGACAAATTAGGGGAATATAAGTAGACATAAACTAAAAATATATGGAGGACAAATATTAATGTAAGCATATAGTCTGTCTCGGAAAAACTTTAATATTAAGTTTAATGAGCTTAATGATGGTGTGACATTTAATATTTATGTAAAAAGGAAGATGTAGAAAACTTGCAAAGATAATTGTCACAGTAAGGAAGACATGCCTTAACAAATAATGACTATTAGTTGTGCATTGAAGAAATTGTTATTAATTTTATATGGAAACATTCCATAATTTTTGAGGGGTATATATGAAATATGATATTCATTTCTCCATAAAATTAGAGAGGGGAAAAAAACAAACAAACTTTGCACCAGCTTGGCTAAGAGAGAGTTTGTGTATTTTTCCATCAATGAAGGTGAGAGTTGTAGGAGAAGAAAAGAAGGGAAGGAAAAGGGCAAGGGAAAGGGCATAAATAATATTTTATAAATTAAAAATAAGTTTTAATAGAATAGATTGTAAAATGGTTAAAAATGAGTTTTGACTACAGGGGAAAATTTACATTCATATCCTACAAAAATATTTTATTCGTTATACAAAATAGTTTATATAATATATATAGTTGAATGGGAAGACTAATAATGTCCTACACTTGGAACTGGTATTGAACAGTTGCAATAATAGGCGAAAAAATGTGTTAATTACATTTCGTATGAATGTTAAATATCAGTGAGAACAATGAAAGCGAGAAAAGAGAAGAAAATTTCAAAAACTTTGCTTACAGTCTTGACGACACCTTTTAGAACTAATACATTCTACCTTATGTAAAAATATGGAATATGGAATTGAGAGAAGTAAAGAGGATATAAGTGCATGAATATAATGTTGCCATCCGGAACACTCTCTTTTGCTAAGTCAAATAGATGTACCTTTAACCCTCTTAAATCAGATAAAAAGCACTATAGGAAATGCTGGTAAATTTTTAGGAGGATTATTGATGAAGTGCCAAAAAATATTAAAAAACAAAAGTTTTCTATAGATTTATTTTTTGTACTCTTCTTATTTTATTGCTTGCTTTTTTTAATCTATACATAATTTCAGTTTTTAGAAAGGTTATCACGCAACAATACATATGAAGTATAGACAAGATGAAAGGAATTGTTCTATTGTTATTATCAAGGGCAGTTTAGGCAATCTGTCAATAAAAATCATATATTCCTCATTGTTTAGAATTAGGTTTAGAATCTATGTTCTATGCTTTGTGGGTAATTTGACTCTCACAGAAAAACATCAACCAAAAATTGCTATACTGATTTTTTTTATTGGATATGAATTAGAAGACAGATACATTAATTACATACCGTAGTATTATAAGCAGTATCTTGTCGCTTGTTGAAACGTTCAATGTCGTCCGCGTGACAGCGACAATGACAACAACAACGAAGAGTTGAATCTTGAGCGGAGAGGTCAGATTGTTTGAGAAATAATCTCTTCCATCAGCAAAACTTAAATTAACAAAAGTACGAGCACAAAAAAAGAAAAGTTCTCAGATCAAATAGTCCAACATCAGGTCAATCAATCAAAGAGGGAGAAGGGTTTGGATTTTTTAGTACCTGAAAACTGATTTAATCAGAACAGCAAGGTCGTGTGCTCTAGCTACCTTATCTTCATTATCATAACTTCCTATACGAACAAAATTGCAGTTGTGAACCAAATTGTTTATTCAAAATGGTAGTATTGAGTAATTTGAAATGAAGATAAATACTTGCCTAAGTAGACTGGAGCATTATGTGTAGTAACATAGAAGCAACCGCCATAATGCCACTTATACAAACACCAAAAAGCCAAAATTAGGAATACATATCACTAAATAGATAAATTACGAGGAAGAAAAAAATCACAGTGGTAATTTTGTTTAGTGAAACCTGAAGAATTTAATACTTCATATGAGTACCATATTTTTTTTTTTTTTTTGTATATACCAAAATAAGTGAGCATAAATTTGGTAGTCAAATCTGCTGGTAAATTTCTGTATATACCAGAATAAAAATTGATAAGAAATTTATGAATGACAATTTATATTTTATATTAATACAAAAGGATCATAGTTCAAGTAACTTGATCATAGTTCAAGGACAATCTCATGCAGCCATATATGATATGTAACCGCACTAAAGAAAGCTCATGATTTCATAAAAGCCTCACAGGTAAATTGATGGCAAATAAATTGAATTATATGTTATTCATTTGTGCAAGGACTTTTCATTATCAATTAGACAAGTCAACCATGCCCGATATATATTCATAAATTATTCCACTTAAAATAGCGGTGGAGCCTAAATTCCCATTAATTTTGGAGCCGTGTAAGAAACTAAAATAATTTCACATATGTGGAACGAACGTCATCAGCTATTGAAGCAGTGGTATTGTTTAAATAGAAGTATCCCTGACACCACAATGATGAAATGGAGAACTTGACATAAGGGCAATAGCTTACTGTTGATTAAGCTGGTGTCTAATTACCTTTGTAACAGTTGGCAACCACTGTTGCATAGTCACAGTGGAGGATTCTGCCCAACAACAATCGAGACTGGACCACTACTTTTTGAGATGCTTCTGTGTGCTTTTATTCCTGTTGAACCGTCAAATTGGGGAAATGGGAGAGCCAAAAATTGGCCACAAATTAGCAAATTAGGGAAATTTGGTACAGATTTTCAATGTTAAATAGGAAGCGAGCAAAGAAATCAATGCCACAAATTAGCAAATTAGGGAAATTTGGTATAGATCTTACCAGAGGATTGAAACGGAGACCGGAGAAATTGTAGGCGGAGATGTGCTCTACATTCATGACCTATTGCTCTAGGAGGAGAACAGAAGGCGAAGCAGGAGAAGGGGTAGGGGAGAAACTAGAGCCACTGTCTCCAAAGTGGAAGCGATAGAAAAGAAGCGAGAGCGACGCGAGCGCAGTTTACAATTGGGGCGAACTGGAGAGGCGGAAGGTGCAAAATTGGAGATGGCGTCAGCTGACGTCAGATCAATTGATCTGAAGCCCTTCATCTCTGATCAGATGGCAAAGAGAGGACTTGGCACTGTTGTTTCTACAGTGAAACCTCATTACCGATTGAGGTATTTATAACACCATGTGGAGGATTTTCATCAGATGTAGTCATTAGAGTACTCTCTGATAATAAGAAGATATGATACAATTATTATCAAAATAATGTACTTATACTAATAGCCAATTATAATAAACAATTAATAGGCAAAATAAGGTACTTATACCTTTTTCTCCATTAGTTCTAGCTCTTGTTAAAACATAATTACAAACACTAAATTCAAAATTTAAATGGATTGGAGCCATCTCAATCAACAGACTGGCCAGGTTTTTCTCTCTGCAGATTCTCATACCCTTATCAGTGCTGATGAGTTGAATATACTTGCTCGCCTTAAAGCCCTTCTTAGCAAATACCAGCTCGGTAACTGACGGCTCCAGTTTATCAAGGAGTTGAGATGGAGGTACATCAGCAATAATACTTGAGAATTCATCCCTCTTTGAGCTATTTTTAAAATCCCAGTTATGAAATCTTGGAATGTGACAATTTGATTTCCTATATTTATCAATCTTGAAATACTCAAAGAACCATGTCTGCAGCAGTACAAAAAAAAGTTTTATATAACAGAAACAGGTATTATAGGTGTTTATTTTTTATTAAAGTAAAGAGAGAAAACAAAACCAAAAGAACTAATGCACAACCCTGAAGGTAA
This sequence comes from Carex pumila, assembly GCA_033356055.1. Classification (NCBI taxonomy): domain Eukaryota; kingdom Viridiplantae; phylum Streptophyta; class Magnoliopsida; order Poales; family Cyperaceae; genus Carex; species Carex pumila. The sequence continues at coordinate 19,550 of JARJHM010000684.1, forward strand.
GGCTTACCCACTACTCTCTCTTGACTATTATTTTTTGCCCTTTCAATTGACTGACACCTGGTAGCACATTTAGGTATATTATAGCTCAACAAACGATATACAACCTTGCCCCAAGAGTAATTCCCAAGGGTACCGATATCATTGAGGTAATGAAACAGATTTCCTAGAACACTACCACCAGTATGTGGAAATAAAACTGTTGTGAAAAGGTACATGATGACTGTTAAAGGAAAGAAATAATAGTAATACTAGCTGTAATTAGGTAATAGTTGTTATTTTCTATTCTAGATTTTCTTTTATCTATTTTAAATTTCCACTTTCAATAACTTTCATGGTATCAGAACCCAAACCAAAACCCTAGCCGCCACCACTCTGCCCTGTAGCAGCGCACTGTTCCGCACTGTAGCAGTCGCTATTCTATTTTGTATTGTAGCTCTGATGGAAACTGATCCCGAAAAGAAATCTGCCACTCGCTCTACTACTCAGACCGTATCCACGATTACACAACCGATATCTACACAACAACTGAAAATTCCTCTTAATCTCTCTAGTTCTAATTGGAAACAATAGTCCACATTTGTTGAGACTAGGTTAGATTCCATTCGAAAGGGAAAATATTTGACAGCAGAATCGCAAAATACTGAGAATTGGAAAGCTGATGATAGCTCTATTCGCATGATCTTGTGGAGTGCGATGTAACCTGATATTTTGTCCACTGTTCACACCTTGAAAACTACTAAGAAAATGTGGGATCATCTCATAGCTACATATTCGAAAAAGACAAGCAATGGCGCATGCATATGCATTTTCTCAGGCATATGCAAGGTGTGAACAAGGTGATGCAACTCTTACTAAGTACTTCACCAAATTCAAGAAGATATTTGATGAGATGATGGAATTGTTTCCCTTTGGTACAGACATAGCCACACAATGGGATCAGTTGAATACTCTCACATTCATTGGGGGTATGTCATCCAGATACTCCTCAGCACGACCGATCCTTATTGGTTAGATGACTATACCATCACTGTCTGCCACGTATCATCTTCTAAGGGAGATGTTTCCATTTGATGGAGTGTTTCATCATCTATTACTGAAAACTTAGCACTGGTGGCCAATTCTTACAAAGGTAAGTGTTAGTTTGTAATAATCTGGAAGTCAATAATACGATAAATTATTATAAAGCTTTGTTCATGAATTGAATGTTTATATCATTTTGTTGCCTTGAGTATTATTGCATTTATGAATCATTTTGAGTTCATGACTGAAATTGTGAAACTCCATAATATAGATGATATATACTCTTAATCTTAAAAGGTCACTGACCGAGGTAATTAGCAGGAACACTAATTACCGCTATAAGGTTAGTATGTGGATTAAAAGATAGTTAAGTTTTACAAACCACCTGACACGAGATGTCATTTTAATCACATAGACATTAAATAGAATTGTGTTCGTGTCATTTATGTTTTCATTCAGTGTCACGTTCTACAATATGAGGTATTTATCGTTCCCACTGAGAGATATGTATGTGTGATTGTTATCCACCGATGTCCGTAAAAAGCAGTTATAACGGTAGCATTCCCATATGTATAGCTTAGCTGAGGAAGTGATAGTCTACCAAGAGTACTATTTGTCCCTCGTATTTTATACGAGCTATAGCATCACTGGGCCCCTTGGTAGAGTTAGATTATCTGCATGCGGTATAATTACAAGAGTAATTATATTTGATAATCTACTCAAGATCAAGAAAAGATACAGTTAACAAGGATGACACACATCTACCTTGGAACTGATATGATAGCTATTAGACAGAAGAACAGACACAAGTAAATTATTTACTAGATCGTGATATTGTACAGTACAGCATCATCTGTGTAATTGGATGGTCATGATGTGTTGCCAGACGCCACCCATGATTATAGAAGTTAAAACAGTTTTAACTCTGTTTACCAACATAACACAGATCCTATTGGGTCACACCATATAGGAGCTACTCGGAGAATCTTATTGATTAATTATAAATTTATTATAATTAATATTAAGATGGTTATAATTAATTATACGTGATATAATTAAATTATAAATGTCATTTAGAATGACAAGCAGAAACAACGGTTAATTTATAAACGTACATGTTACGTTGTATAAAAGTTATCGAATAACAACCGAAAAGAAATATAATTGTACATGACAATTATATATATTTGATTTGGATTTTAATTTGTTAATTATGGATTTGAACTATGGGTTTAAAAGTCCAAAATAATCAAAGCCTTAATTAAAATTAAAAGCCCAAAGTCAAAGCCCAAAATCAAAGCATTTTACTATTCATGCCTTAATGGGCCAAGGGCAAAATGGTCATTTCACACCTATGCCACCTTGCATGACACCTTAGGGTGTAGAAGGGTGTATAAGCATGGAGAAGAGTGTGGAAGGGGCATTTTGGTCTTTTCACATATTAAAGGATGAGGTGTCAAGGTATTTTCGTAAATAGATTTATTTTGAGGGGTATTTTGGTCTTTTGCGAACCTCCTCAAAACACTATAAATAGAGGGGTGAGGGTAGAGAGAAAACTTACTAATTCACGTGTTAATCTGATCACTTCGTTAATCAGTTTTTCTCTCTTCCTCGGTTTCGGTTATTACGAGATTAGGAAAATAATATATTTTGCGAAATCTTGCGGTTTAGCTTTTAAGCGATACCAAGTAACCTCGAGACACAAATATATTTATTTCGTCATTTTCTTAGTGAATAGTGTTTTTACAAAATTTCACAGTTTACGGTATTTCTGGCAGAAGAAATAAACCGCTCTCCAATTAGTCCTGGTAGATAACCGATAGAGGTATCACACGTGTGATACTGTGAGTCGATTCCTTCCTTAGTGTAGCTCTTCTCGCTCAGCTACATTCCAACTGAGATTTGGAAACGAGGTATAAATCATGTTATATTAATCTATTTAATTGGTAGATAGATTTAATGTTTTAGAAATCAATTATGGAGTAGATCTGTAAATGAATTAAATGAGGTTTTGATGCCGAAGGAATACTGAAGGTGGACCGCCTTGAAAAGTTTCATGACATACCTCGTTTAATTCTTAGCTTAAATCATAAAATTTTGTTTTACACACTTTCCGCAATTAAGCTAATCAATGGATTTGAACCGTCAAAACCCCAACAGTAAGGGCACAGGTCAGTCATTTGTGAAAGGAGGAAAAGGATCTGGGGGCACTTCCAATTCTAGTGGTGGCAAGAATGTGCAGTGTCATTATTGCAAAGAGTGGGGTCACATGAAGTGGGACTGCCCAAAGCACCCTAAGGATTCTCCACGCCCTCCTCGTACTCAGGTGGCGACTGTTGATCAATTACCCAATGAACACACCAATTTAGATGAAGTCACTACACTTGTTAAGCGACTTGAGCAGCTGGGCTTCACTCGTGCCAATATGACCTCTTAGCTACATATTCCAAGGGCTACTGTAGCCAACTCAAGTATGACTTCCAACTGTTTTATAGCATCAAGATCATCATGGATTGTTGATTCAGGTGCTACTGACCATATGACTGGGAACAAAAGTATATTGTCAAGACTTGCCACTACCTCACAACCACCTGTCCAAATAGCCAATGCCTCTACTTGTAATATAAAAGGAATTGGATCCACCCAGATTTTACAAAACATGCCCTTATCATCTGTCTTATATGTCCCTTCTTTTTCTGAAAATCTGATGTCTGTAAGCAAAATAACATAACAACTATATTGCTCAGTTACCTTCACTCCAACTAAATGCACCTTTCAAGAACTAGGGACGAACATGTTGATTAGTATTGCATATAAGGACAAAGGTTTGTATTGCATGGAGGGTTCACCTCAGTAAGTGGCATACTTGCGTACTAAGAGTGCTAAGGAGGTTCATTATCAATTGGGGCATCCATCTCTCCAGGTGTTGAAGAAGATACGACCTGAATTGGGGCATCCATCTCTCCAAGTGCTAAAGAGGTTCATTATCAATTGTTAAGCCACCGTTGGATCAGCAATTTTCAAAGTGGCTTAATAAATAGTAAAAAAAATTCAGAAAAATATAAAATTTGATCTCCAAGCACATATTAATATGGAGAACAAGATGAATGATTCAGATCGACTTTTTAGATTTTGAAATTTTAAACTTGGACCGTATGCATATCGGCCCATATGCTACCGAATGCATATTAGTCACTCTCTCTCTCTCTCTCTCTCTCTCTCTCTATATATATATATATATATATATATAGTGCTTGGCTACTCTACTTCCGTAAGCATATGAGGGCATATGCTTATAAGTCATTTTTGCATTTTGAATGTTCAAATGGTCGATCTGAACCGTTAGATGTGAGCTCTATATTGAAATGTGCTTGGAGACCAAATTTTACATATTTTTTGAATTTTTTTACTATTTATTAAGCCACTTTAAAAATTGTTGATCCAACAGTGACTTATGATTTTACTATTTTGTTAAGCCATCGTTGGATTAACGATTTTCAAAATGGCTTAATAAATAGTAAAAAAATTCAGAAAAATGTAAAATTTGGTCTCCAAGCACATTTCAATATAAAGGTCACATCTAATAGTTCAGATTTACTTTTTGGATTTTGAAAACGAAAAAAATGACTTATAAGCATATACCCTCATATACTTATGGAAGTAGAGTAGCCAACCTCATATATATATATATATATATATATATATATGTATATATATATATATATATATATGTATATATATATATATATATATGTATATATATATATATATATATATATATATATATATATATGTATGTATGAAGAGGTATGTATATTATTTCAAAAGATACTTGATTTTACTAGATGATTGGATATACTCTAGTGATTATACTTAGGGTATACCCTTATATCTCATCTCCTCCCAGCTATGTTGAAGTTTAAATGTTGGGGAGATGATTCAAATATCGATTAGTCTTTTTGAGACTTAGGTACCCAAATAATATTTAACATGTTGCTTTGCTCCCTAAGTTTACATTCGGCTGATGTATGTCTCTTACAACATCAACAATGAAAAATGATGTTGGTTTTTTGGAATTTTGATTTCTTCTTTAATTTTGACTTAGAATTTGACTTGGAATTGTAGGTAAATGATCCCATAGTTTCATAAGATCTAGATCTAGTGTTGATTAATGTAATTCCTGATTTATTTAGTTCCTCGGATATTTCATGTTCCTTTTAATTTCAACTTGGTGATTACCTTTATGGGTCAGTGTTGATGTGTTTCTATACTTATGATGAGATTGGATAGTTAGATTATTATGCTTGTGGCATTGTTCTCCTTTTCAACTCCAAGTGTATGTTTTCTTTGGTTCATTATGATGATAGATCCCATTTTTATAAAATCTGGGTTGTATATGTTTTGATAGATCAACATTTGTTTGTTGAGACTTCCCTTTATTGAGAAGTTGAGTTTGGCTCATCTTGCAATCTAAGTGAGTCAGATAATTTGAGTTGAGTTTGGCTCATTTTGTCTATTACAAGATTTTACTTTATTCATTTGTACTGAATGATTACTTTCTTGAAGGTGAATTCACGGATGCAGATTATCAAGATTTGTATAATTATTAGTTAGCCTTAGTGACCTGTTTTCTAACTCTATATGGTTTATAATTGTTGTTAGATTTTTAATTTCTTGTGAATGTGACAAGCATTGACATTTTAGACTAATACCCACAGTACACTTTGACTATCATAATTTTGGATTTTAGATTCCAAGTGGTGTATGATATTCTCAAATATCTCATTTTCACTCACTCACATACATGGATCTATTCTCTAATTCTAGTCCTATGTACTTTAATCGCTTTACTTGTGTTTCTAAGATATTTGAATGCATAGAGTGGATCTTTATATTTTCTCTAAGTAAGCTATTATGCATTTCATCTATCAATGATCTCAGGTTGGGTGTATTTTCATTTGATGAGAGTTCAACACCTATTAACTATCCTATTGTTACACCCTACCATGCTTAAATCAAGTTGGTGAGGTACTTGAGAGTTTTTGTCAAATGATGCTTTGTCATCATGAATCACTACCAGTGCCAAATTACCCCTTTCCTCACTATTCGACCAGGTTCTTCCTTCTTCTTCACCACTACAATATCCTGGTTGTGGGTTGCTCTCAGCATGCATTGCCTTTTCTCCTTGGTTTGTGTGAGTGTCTTCTCTTCTTTGTTGAGGAGGATGTCTCTAAAATCCACCACCTCCTTTCATGTTTGGAAAGATGGTGTAGCATGATTCGATAGAATGACCTTCTTTGTTACAGACAATGCACTTTGTTCTTTTATTTTTCTCCAAATGCCGTTTGTTGTACATCTTTTCAAATTCGAGTGCTCCTTGGAGAAATTGCTTAGGAACTCAGTTTTGTTGGAGGGTTCAGGATTTTGTATGGTTTGGAAGTTTGATGATCTGGGTAACAGATGATTATAATCTTTTGGTTCACAAGGTTTTTGAGGCTGTAACTTTAGTCTTGGGTTTGTAATCCTTAGTTTGTCAGAGCTTCTCTTCACAACTTTTGAGATGAGCAAACAGTTCTTTTGGTGTGAAGACTTGTACTCCCGACAGTACCTCTAGTGCACTTATCATTGACTCCCATCCTGGTTTCCTAAGCATGACTCTTAAAAGTTTTTCTACAATCTTATTGTTAGATAAAAGTTGACCAAGTTCAATAAATTCATGTTGTATTTGTAGAAGTTTGTTATAGGTATCTTCTACAGTCTCACAACTTTCTACATAGAATGTTTCAAACTTTGTTTCTAAACCAGCTAGTTTAGTTCACTTTATTTGGTCATTACCATCATATTTGGTTATAAGAGGATCCCACATCTCTTTTGCATTTCATGTACTGCTCCCATGATTGCGTTCATGGCAAAATCATCTACCTTTTTGGCCAATTTTGATTTGGTTGTAATTATATTGGTATCTTTGTTATAGGCAGGTGCGAAACCTTTTTCTACAGCTTCTCATACCTCAATCAATTTCATATAGTTAGTCATAACTCTTTTCCAATAACTAAAATTTTGGTAGCATGAGTTAATATAGGAGGTTCTCTAACACATTTTGGTGTACGTAGTGCCATATCTAGGATCTAATATAATAATCAAATTAAGTGTATCTTAATTTGATTTTTCTGCTCTTTTACCTATCTTAAAAAAATAGTAAAAAATTTGCAAAAAAATATAAAATTTGGTCTCCAAACACATATTAATATGGAGAACAAGATGAACGGTTCGGATCGACCGTTAAAATTTTGAAAACTCAAATATTAAGCCGTAGCATCGTAGCCCTCTATGCAACCCATAGCATCGTAGCCTTACCCTTACTTCATTACCCTATTCCATAATTATTCTTCTACTGTCTTAAACTTCAATTAGAAATTCAATTCACTCTTCAAAATAATAGAATGTATACTCCAGCAGTCTTCTTTTATTTTTTGGGGGGATTTCATGTATACCCCTCGAGAATCTCAAAATTATTTACCTCCATCTAAAATTTATAACATCATACTTATCCCTCTAAATAAAAAAAAATAACTCACAAATTTAATCAATTTAACGCCTTTTCTTTTAAAACTAATTTTAAACTTATAAAGTTTCCATTCTACTCTTTATTAAATAATAAAGATATGTAATCAATGTAAGAAAATATTCAATCTTTTGATTGGTTGTTTTTCAAAGACAAATAATTCATTTCTCTATTTATGACACGTGTATAGTGACATTTAGATATATGCTTGTGTGCATGTTATAAGTAAGAAAATAAACTAATTACGCTCACATAGTACATATTTTTTTAAGATTTTTTTAATAAAATGATAAAATAGATAGTTTACCGATTTTAAATGAATTTTGATAAAATATGATTTCTTAGAACTTAGGAAAAAATAGGATATGAATTTTAGAAGAAGAAAAAAACGTACTTTGGAGATTTTTAAGGGGCATTCATAAAATTTCCCTTTATTTGTACAACTAACGGAAGATGTTCTCAAAGTTGTAATATATGCAAGTATGCAACTAGTCTTAAAATCTTTCCATTATCTAAATACAAAACAAAAATTGTTATTTAGAAAGACGTACACAAAATTGTCAAACAAACACACGGACGATTCGTACCAGTTAAACATCGAAATAAAAAACGAAAATAATAATTCAAGGAAAATAAAGAAACACATCGAAAGAAGAAGAAGAAGAAGAAGAAGACGACCAACGCTGGGCTGGAAGTCTGGAACCCACGGCAACAACTAATTATCCCCGGGAAATTTGCGCAATCCACCTCTGATCTGATCGATCCCACTCCCAGCAGCAATTCCCTGCCCTGCCCTGGATACCGATCGGGCGCACTGGGTGCCACTCAGTCCCGTGGGCCCCACCTCTCTCCCTCTCCTTCTCCCTTCCCTTGGCTCCTCCATCGCCATCGCCGCCGCGCTCTTCTAGAGACTCTCGACTCTCCCATGGATTTCGTTAGCCGCCACGCCGCTTTTGCTCCGCCACCCGATCCTTCTCCTGCCTCCCCCCGAGCATCGTCAGCTACCTCTACCTTGTCTGAAGAACCCGAGTACCTCGCTCGCTACATGGTGCTCAAACACTCTTGGCGCGGCCGCTATAAGCGCATTCTCTGCCTTGCAGCAACCACCATCATAACCCTGGATCCGTCTACCCTGGGTGTCACCAACTCCTACGATGTAGTAGCTGGAGACTTCGAGGCTGCAGCCCCTGTGCGTGGGGACGACGTGGCAGCATCAGGGCCGTTGGAATTCTCATTGAGTGTCAGAACAGACGGGAAAGGCAAGTTTAGAGCCGTCAGATTTTCGTCCCCCTTGAGGGTCGGGATTCTAACTGATTTGCACAGGATTAAGTGGGGCCGATTGAGAATTGCCGGCCCTGCCACAGAGTTCTCAGTACTGCATTTGCGGCGTAGAACAGCCGAGTGGGCCCCATATGTAAGTGTATATATATATATGTATATTTAATCCTTGTGTTGCTCTAAAGATGGGTTCTTTTTTGTTGTTTGGCGTCTCAAGGTACAGCATTCCTTTCTTATTATATATCTTTGATTTTGTTTGTATCTGCAGAAATTGAGAATTACATCAGTTGGTGTTGAACTACTGGATGGGCTATCTGGTGACGTGAGGTGGTGTTTGGACTTTAGAGACATGGATTCACCGGCTGTCATAATATTGGCCGATAGCTTTGGTAAGAGAAGCCAGGAAGGAGGTGGCTTTGTTCTCTGCCCCATGTATGGCCAAAAATGGAAAGCATTTATGGCAGCATCAGGTGCCACAAATACTGGGATTATTTCTCATCTGGTATGTTCTTACCATTCCCATATGCTTGATCTATCTGTCATCACTGACTTTAAAGCTATGTTTGGGTATTGCACTTGCAACTGAAAAATTCAAAGATGGGATAACTATGGATGCTGGTCATTTTACCAGTACAGTTCCTTTTACTGGACCTAATCTTTCACTTGACCCACCCCCCAATGCACACACCAACTCAAACACTCACATTTATTCTCTCTTTCTGTTGCTTATGCTGTTGGGGGGGGGGGGGGGGGGGGGGGGGAGTAGTAGTTCTGGTGGTGCTATATTGGTATTAATTAATTAATTAGTAATATGTGCCTCTATTTATTTTTTTATTTTTTTTGCAGACAAACACAGCAAAATCCATGGTAGGATTAACTCTTCACGTCGACCGATCACAATCAATGACATCATCTGATTTTATTTCCAGGAGGGGTATGTGTGTTTCTTAATTACATCAGAAAATTACAATAGCAATCTTTTGTTCCTGATTTCCAGTTCAACACCTGCCATTTCTTGAATTTCACAAATTTGATGCCATTTCAGCAAAAGAGGCAGTTGGAGCCAATGAGACTCCATATGGAGAATGGTCAGTTATAAGACTGCGAACCGCTGCTCATGGTACTGCTCACACTGAAAGCTTGAGCCTGGCTGTGGGGCCCAAGGGAGGTCTGGGAGAGCATGGTGACTCAGTTTCACGCCAACTTGTTTTGACAAAATTCTCTATTGTCGAAAGACGTCCTGATAACTACGAGGTTACTAATACTCATCCTACTTAATTTGGATTTTGTTTGGCAATTCTAAACCAAATATGCTACTTTAGTTGGATCAATTTTTCAACCCTGTTACAAAGTTACCTGTCGGGCATAACTCCATTTAAGATTTGCTTAAGGATAAAAAGATGCCAAATCCATGAAATGCATTGCTCAGATTGAAATATGAGAACAGTTTGTCCTTATTTTTTTAATACCTACGTCATTTTGCAGGCTGTTATTGTTCGGCCTCTTTCCTCTGTAAATGCTCTTGTTCGATTTGCCGAAGAGCCCCAGATGTTTGCCATTGAGTTCAATGATGGTTCTCCAGTATATGTAAGTTTACCTCAGATCAACTACATTGCCTACATAAAAGTCTGTTTCTTCAAATCTCTCAAATCTTGAGATTATGAAAAGAATCTCTCATTTCCACACTTTCTAAAAAAAAGCAATATCCAGGTATATGCTAGCACATCACGTGACAGTCTGCTGGCCACAGTACATGATGTGTTGCAAACTGAGCTCCAATGCCCTATCCCAGTCCTTCCAAGGCTGACCATGCCAGGTCACCGCATAGACCCTCCATGTGGTAGAGCTCACATCCAGATGCCAACCCGTGGAGTAACTGACAGTGAGACTGCCGCAATGCATCTCAAACACCTGGGTGCTACTGCAAAAGACACAGTTGCAGAGGGCGGCTCTGTACCTGGCTCACGAGCCAGACTCTGGCGCAGAATCCGAGAATTTAATGCATGTATCTCCTACAGTGGTGTTCCTCCCACAATTGAGGTACCAGAAGCAGTACTCATGGCTATAATAACAATGCTTCCTGCAAATGCAGCTAACCTCCCTCCGGAGGCCCCACCACTGCCGCCTCCATCCCCCAAGGCAGCAGCTACAATTATAGGTTTCATCTCATGCCTGAGACGGTTGCTCGCCTCAAAAAATGCAGCTTCTCACGTGATGTCATTCCCTGCGGCAGTCACCCGCATAATGAGCCTACTTAGAAATGGGTCTGAAGGGGTTGCTGCCGAGGCTGCTGGGCTTGTTGCAATGCTTATTGGAGGCGGTCCTGGTGAGAACACGATGCTGACTGATTCCAAAGGAGAGTGGCATGCTACATTCATGCATACAAAGTCAATGCTTTTTTCAGAATTAAGCTATGCGACTATTCTAGTTAACAGATTAAGACCATCTTCTGTTTCTCCTTTACTATCCATGGCAGTTGTTGATGTTCTTGAGGCCATGTTATGTGAACCATATGGTGAGACAACTCAGCATACAACTTTTGTGGAATTGTTGCGACAAGTGGCTGGCCTTCGTCGCCAGCTATTTGCACTTTTTGGGCACCCAGCTGAGAGTGTCCGTGAAACTGTGGCAGTCATTATGCGAACTATTGCAGAGGAGGATGCGATTGCAGCCGAGTCTATGAGAGATGCTGCTTTAAGAGATGGTGCTTTGTTGAGGCATCTATTGCATGCATTTTTTCTACCAGCTGGTGAGAGACAGAATGTCAGCCGCCAGCTTGTCGCGCTGTGGGCTGACTCGTATCAGCCAGCCCTTGATTTGCTGTCACGGATTCTCCCTCCTGGACTTGTTGCATATTTGCACACACGGTCAGATGCCACAGACGACCCAGAGAGTCAATATGATGAGGCACCTTTGAGTAGAAGGCAGAGGAGGATACTTCAACAGAAGAAACGGGTCCGAGTCAGTAGAGGGGTAACTGCAGCCAATGCACATGAGCACGGGTTTTCTCCCCAGGTTATTAATAATGATAATTACATTAGCCCAGACAATATCACAAATGTCGAAGAAACTACAATTCCTGGTGATTACATGGGCCCTCCTGTTCAGGACCCTAATATTACAGGTTCCGGGCAGTATGGGTTCTACCCTAATGCTTATCCTGGTACAATTCCGATTACTGACCCACAGTATGCAGAAACATATGGTATTTATTCTGCAGATAACACAATGCAGTTGGTTGGTACAGAAATTGACAATAATTCAAACCTTGCTGGGTCGATGAGCTCTGATGTTCCAACCCCAGCTCAAGTTGTGGTTGAGAACACCCCAGTGGGGTCTGGCCGGCTACTTTGCAATTGGCATGAATTTTGGAAGGCATCTGGTTTGGACCACAACCGAGCTGATTTGATATGGAACGAACGTACCAGGCAGGAGCTGAGAGAAGCGCTGCAAGCTGAGGTACACAATCTAGATGTGGAGAAGGAAAGAACAGAGGATATTGTAACCGGTAGTACAGTTAATGAGGACAGCAACAGTGCACCTCGTATTTCATGGAACTATTCCGAGTTCTACGTTAACTATCACAGTCTCTCGAAAGAGGTATGTGTGGGGCAGTACTACCTACGTCTTTTCTTGGAGAGCGGTAGCAGTTACCTGCGTGACCCTTTTGCATTTTTTAGGGCTCTGTATCACCGTTTTCTATGTGAGGCTGATATTGGGTTGACCGTTGATGGTGCTATTCCTGATGAGTTGGGTTCATCGGATGATTGGTGTGACCTGGGGAGGCTAGATGGATTTGGTGGAGGTGGTGGATCCCAGGTTAGAGAGCTGTGTGCTCGAGCTATGGCCATTGTATTTGAGCAGCATCATGAGATCATTGGGCCTTTTGAGGGTACTGCTCACATAACGGTACTTCTTGATAGAACAAATGATAGGGCATTAAGGCACCGATTGCTGCTTCTGTTAAAGGTAAGATACTAATTCTATCTATCTGTTTTTGGTTTACCTGAAACACATGATGAAGGGAATATGAATACTAAGCTTATCTATCTATTAAAAAAGTAAGTACTGTTGGTGAACTTAGGAGGACAGGAATCATTTGTTAATTATTCGAAAACAAGAAATAAATTGGGAGTTGAGTGAAAGTAGGCCTCTAAAGCTGTTTAATTCTGGTGATTGCAGCCAAAATGCTGACCTTATACTCCTTGCCCGTTGCTGTTCTCTCTCCTCCCCTACCACTCCACCCAGCTTCCCCAACTTTGATTCCCTTGATCATTCAGTTGTCATTTCCAACAATTATCCAATGCCATAGAAGTTGTTGGAAATACATGTTACTTGCCAAGTTCATAATTGCCTGTTTTATAGAGTTATGTTGTCGCCTTGTAAATTGTTTACTGATTTCATCTCTATTCTTCCACTTTTCCAGGCCTTGATGAAAAATCTGAAAAATGTGGAAGACTGCGTGAAGGTCCGAGGGGTCGCATTAGCAGTAGATCTCCTAACTGCAGCTCATGAGGCACCAGAGAGAACCTCTATCCCTCTACAGTCAAACCTGATAGCTGCAACTGCATTCATGGAGCCTCAGAAGGAATGGATGATCATTGACCATGATGGCAGCCGAGTGGGCCCACTTGAAAAAGATGCGGTGAAGCAGTTGTGGTCCAGAAAGTCCATTGACTGGACTACAAAATGTTGGGCCCTTGGTATGGCTGACTGGAAGCAGTTGAGGGATATACGTGAGCTGCGGTGGGCCCTCGCCTCCAAATTTCCTGTTTTAACCCCAACTCAGGTAATTCCATATTTTTTATATTACTTCTTTACTTACCAGAGCTCTGTTAAGTCCTTCACTGAGATGGTATTGTCTACTACCCTTAAAGTGTATAGTACAAATTGGTATGATGACAACATAAAAAACCTTCTTTTTTCATTGCATAACATATAAGGTGGGAGTATGCTTTAGTTATTTCTAAAAATGTGAAACTAAGCCTCCAACAAGAGGGGAAAAAAGTAAATAATAAAAGCATGAGTAGGAAAATTTTGAGATCCGGTTGGCATTGTCATTTGTACTATGTTGATTTCCAATCTGGTACAGTAATTCTTGCATGTGCCTTATTGCTCATGTTCTATATTTGTATTGTCTTCTTACTGTCATCCAGGTAGGGGATGCGGCATTGTCCATATTACACAGCATGGCATCTGCACATTCAGATCTGGATGATGCGGGTGAGATCGTGACCCCAACACCAGCTGTGAAATTTGCCTTATCTAGCCCTAGATGTCTTCCTCATGTTACTCAGGTATTTTATTCATAGATGCTTTACTTATATTTGTGGTGAAATTCTGAGTTCCAATATCATGTTTGACTTTTGGTAGGATTGTTGTTAACAAGGCTTGCAATGCTGGCATCTGCAATTTTGTTAACTCATCTGTTTTGCTGTTCACATGTTATTTCGCTACATCTCATTGACTCAACATATCCACAAAACAACAAAAAGAAAAAAAGAATGACCGTTGGATCAGAAAATTGTCTGGTACACATCCTGGTATTACTGGGCCAATGGTGTACTTAAATCGAAGGTCGATATCTTTATCATTTACAGAAATCAAAGATCAACACCACTTGACAAATTTCATATTTCCAGGCTATTTTGACAAATGAACCGAGCATTGTAGAATCAGCTGCGTCTCTTCTCAAGTCGATTGTTACTAGAAACCCAAAGGCAATGATTCGCCTCTATAGCACTGGCGTCTTCTATTTTGCGTTAGCCTACGCTGGCTCAAACCTTCTTTCAATCTCTCAGCTATTTGCTGCGACACATGTTCATCAGGCGTTTCATGGAGGAGAGGAGGCTGCAGTGTCTGCTACTCTACCCCTTGCTAAAAAAAGCGTTCTGGGTGGGTTACTTCCTGAGTCTTTGTTGTATGTGCTGGAGAGAAGTGGGTCTGCTGCCTTTGCTGCTGCCATGGTATCAGATTCTGATACTCCAGAGATTATCTGGACCCACAAGATGCGAGCTGAGAATCTCATTTGTCAGGTATTCCCTGGCTGGATCATTGGATATATGATAATCAATTAGGGAATTTGATTGAAATAGTCTGGTTAATGCTATTTATCTGATTTTTGGAATAAAAATACTCCTATTTGTTTTTTTTTTGGAAAATATTTTTTCCTAAATGCATTATGATTATACATTAGTATGTTTAATCATGATAAAAAGTCATAATCAAATAAGAAAGAGAAGAAAATTCTATTGCAGTTTTTTTTTTTTAATCGTCAGTTTAGATAATCAATATTATATCAGTTTAATGTTTGCGCGGATGAATGGTGTTGATGTTTTTTGGAGTTTGAATTCAGGTTCACCGGTTGGGTCGTAATTTTGTGTAACACCAGCTTTATTTTATGATTTCACATAAGCAAGATAAGCTTTTTGTTAATTTCTTTGGAATATAATTGGGATATTGTACTATCAATTTATGCAGGTTTTGCAACACCTTGGTGATTTCCCTCAGAAGCTATCCCAACATTGCCATGCGCTATATGATTATGCTCCTATACCTCCTATAACCTACCCAAATCTGAAAGATGAGATGTGGTGCCACCGTTATTACCTCCGCAATCTTTGTGATGAAATTCGGTTTCCCAACTGGCCAATTGTAGAGCATGTAGAGTTCCTTCAATCACTTCTTGCCATGTGGCGTGAGGAGCTGACACGAAGACCAATGGATTTGTCAGAAGAGGAGGCATGCAAGATACTGGAGATATCACTGGATGAAATTGTAATTAATGGGACTGGCAGTGGCGCGAGTAGTTCGTCGGATAGGAGGATTGAGAACATTGATGAAGAGAAACTAAAGAGGCAGTATCGCAAGCTGGCAATACGGTACCATCCTGACAAAAATCCTGAGGGGAGGGAAAAGTTTGTTGCAGTACAGAAGGCTTACGAGCGGTTACAGGTGCCCCTCACTCTCTATCTCACACACCTCTTTTATTTTTTTGAAAAGAAGTGGCAGCTAGAAAGACTACTCTGTGCGCATTTCATTAAGAAAAACAAACTGCATTTCCACTGATTGAGCCATTTTTTCTCCCCATTTGATAATAATACCCAAGAAAGCAAAATAATCTCTTCTTCCACAATTATCCACTATTTCAAATATGTTAATCTCTATGGTCATGTTTGGTTGTGGAGTAAAGTTAATCCGGTTTAAATTTCTTACTCCGAGCTAAGGTAGATTAAAATAATCATGTTTGGTTGGAGTTTGATGGAGTAAGCTCATGAAGAGAGAAAATTATAACATGGTGTTACTCTAATCACGGGACCCACATGTGAAGTAATTTAATCCGGATTAACTAAAATGTTACACCATCTTATTCCTTCAAATTTACTTCTCGTTTGGCTCCTTAAAGGTGGAGTAGAGGGTTTACTCCACAACCAAACATGACCTATTGTTGCAAAGGTGACTCAGGTTAATTAACAGTGTCTTGGCAAACATCTTGCTCTCTTCTCTCATCCCTCCATTTTGATCACATATTTCTGTGACAAGCTTCATAGTGGCATCATGCCTACTTCTTGGGTTGTTGTTGTGGCAAGAGCAACCAAATTTCAGTTTTGCTAGGTGTCCAGTATTACTTATTGCTCATATCTTTTCTTCGATGCACAATAACTTGATTGGGTTGTTGATGGTTGACAAAATTTTATTAACCAGAGTATGATTGTCACTAATGATATGAGTTTCTGTTGTATCAAGAAGTTATTGGTGTTTGAAAGCATTAAAAACCTAAAAACTAAGAAGTTTCTGATTTTGGCTTTTATATTTAAAATGCAGGCAACAATGCAAGGGTTACAGGGGCCACAACTATGGAGACTATTGCTCTTGTTAAAATCTCAATGTATATTGTATAGGAGGTACGGAAATGTATTGGAGCCCTTCAAATATGCAGGCTATCCCATGTTGCTGAATTCTGTCACAGTTGAGAAAGATGACAGCAATTTCCTTTCATCTGACCGAGCCCCGCTTCTCATTGCTGCTTCCGAGCTGATCTGGCTCACGTAAGTGTAATTTTTCATTTTTTTTTTCCTGAAGTGCACAAATACCCACCCCCCAATTATTTCATTTCTGCTTAATTGAGCAGTTCATTAACTCTGTGAATCAATAGGTCCCATGTGACCTTGTTTGCCTATATGATTAATCAGTCCATGATGAAATTTTGTTCATTCTTGGTTCGACTAGGGTTAGTCTCCCTTGAGGGAGAATTTGAACAATATGAATACGATTTCACTGAGCTCTCTCTCACTCAATCTTTTGTACAGGTGTGCAGCATCTAGACTTAATGGTGAAGAACTAATCAGAGATGGTGGAATCCCTCTACTAGCAACTCTCTTATCCCGCTGTATGCTTGTTGTCCACCCTACAACCCCAGCAACTGAGCCTGCTGCTGTTATTGTCACAAACGTGATGCATACGCTCTCAGTTTTGAGTCAGTTCGAATCGGGACATGAAGAAATTCTGAGATGTAGCGGCCTTGTTGAGGATATTGTGCACACCACTGAGTTGGAACTCATGCCTTCAGCTGCCGATGCAGCTCTCCAGACAGCAGCTCATCTATCTGTTTCAGCTGAGTTGCAGAGTGCTTTACTAAGTGCTGGCTTTCTATGGTAATTTTTGAACTGAACTTGTAGTACTGTCTGGGCTGCTAGTGTCCTGTCCAGAAACTTATTTCAATGGCAGACACGCTCTCATAAATTCAACTTGAAAAAGCTTACGGTACAAGACAAGCACAAATGACAGAAGGCCCATGAAAAGCTGAAATTATGTTATTGAAATGCTATTCTTCAACTGAAAGCACGTAGTATGTTATTGTTGAAAGAATTTTTGTCAACAAAGGAAAAATTGATTTACTGAGCTAATTCATGAACCTTCTAGATGAATTATATTTTTTCACTAAGGATATGAATATGTTGTAATCATATGAGTCTTCTAGATGAGATAACTTAAGTATGATTAATGAGCTAATTCATTTTAATCTTTTCTAAATGCAATGTAGTGGTATGATTGAAGTGTTTAAACTTTAAATTATATATTCTTTTACCTCCATGCTTATCTGGGATGTACATTTGATAGATCTACTTTTCTTGTTCTTTTTTCTCCAAGGTATGTGTTACCTCTACTGCTACAATATGATTCAACAGCAGGAGAGAGTGAAGCTAATGCACATGGTGTTGGTGCCAGTGTACAAATTGCGAAAAATACCCATGCGATACTGGCAACACAGGCTCTGTCACGGCTTTGCGGTCCCTCTGAAGAAGAAGATTTGACCCCATACAACCAGGCAGCACATGATGCACTCACAGCATTGCTTACTCCTAAGCTTGCAGCCATGCTCAAAAAGCAAACATCCAAAGACCTACTTGCAAATCTCAATGCTAATTTGGAATCACCTGAGGTCAATACATTTTGTGCTATGATTTTTAATTGTCAAAAGTGTCAACATAAAATAACTAAATAAGAAAGACACCACAGATTTTGTAGCTGTGTTAGATATGTATTGTACACTAATACCAATCATAACATTCATAAGGTACTGCAATGCTGTAATCGGACTTAAATATTTAAACTACATATTAATTTTCTAGTACATCAGGAAATACCCATCAAAGATTTTTCTGAAAACTGTAATACTGGTTAATCTGACTCTATAGATCATATGGAATTCTTCCACAAGGGGTGAGCTGCTTAAGTTTATTGATGAGCAGCGTGCAAATCAACGTCCTGATGGCTCGTACGACCTGACAGAGTCATACTCCTTTGCATATCAAGCCCTTTCTAAAGAGCTCCATGTCGGTAATGTGTACTTGCGGGTGTACAACAACCAACCTGACTACGATATAAGTGAGCCTGAGGCCTTCTGCGCAGCCCTTCTCAGATTTATTTCAGAGCTTGTGGTTTCATGGAGGAACCTGCATGCAGAAGTAGAGAATGATTTAGAACAAAACGAGGCATTTACTGATGATGCATCTGAAGTTGAAACCAGTACACCAAATGGTCCTGATCTGGCAAAGGAAACAGAAGTCATAACTAACCTTCGGATGGGGTTGATATCACTTCAGGTACAGTTTTTATTGTCATACTAATTAGAATAGTTGACATACGGTGAGAACATATATTCATCCAAAACGATCTGTTTGCGCTTTTCAATCCTTAACACTGGTTATGTAGGCACATTATTATTAATAATTAATATTATTATCATTTTATTATTAGGAGTATTAGGATTACTAGTTTTAGTATCATTATCATTAAGTTGTTATAGTTATTGTAATCGTTACTGTATTGATATTATTATTTTCCTGGTTTTGTTTAAATTAACTATTTTTCCTTTTATAACAGAATTTATTGACAAGCAACCCCAGTTTGGCAGCTGTCTTCTCTACCAAAGATCAACTTGTTCCACTTTTTGATTGCCTCAGCCTGCCTGTACCGGCTGAGAGCAAGATTCTTCAAATATGTTTGATTGTTCTCGCTCTTTTGACAAAGCATGCAGCATGTGTAGAAGCCATGGTGGGGGAGCGATCTAGCCTAATCCTTCTATTTCAACTCCTCCATTGCAAGCCTACATGTAGAGATGGGGCCCTTGCAGTGCTTTATTCCCTAGCTAGCTCACCAGAGCTTGCATGGGCTGCGGCCAAGCATGGTGGTGTTGTTTATATTCTTGAGCTTATATTACCAGTACAAGGTAAAATTGTGATATACTTGGCTTCAATTTGATGGTGCTTCCATGAAACTTTTACATGTTTTGGTCCATTGGCATGGAAAAACTGAAGTTGCTATTAATTTTTCTTCAGGAGTTCCGTTACAACAACGGGCTGCAGCTGCATCCTTACTAGGCAAGCTTATGGGCCAACCAATGCATGGACCCAGAGTGGCAATTACTCTGGCTCGGTTCCTTCCCGATGGGTTGGTATCTGCTGTCAGAGACGGGCCCGGTGAGGCAGTCGTGGCGTCTCTCGAGCAGACAACTGAGACCCCTGAGCTTGTGTGGACCCCAGCCATGTCATCTTCCCTATCTGCACAGCTGTCTACCATGGCAGCTGATCTCTATCAGGAACAGATGAAGGGGCGTGTTGTAGATTGGGATGTGCCTGAACAGGCTTCTGGCCAACATGTTATGAAAGATGAACCACAGGTACAATCTGATTGATACTTTTTTTTTTTGGTCATTACCTGGTCCATGCTGATGTTATTTTAGTTGTTAGCTTCTATTTATTTTGGTGTGGGGGCTCGTGTTCTCTTTCTATCCATATGCACCAAATATGTTAATCAAATTTAAATCTTATGATTTGTTCTGGTAAAGCTTGTCTAGTTTAAGCCTTTTGTATTCTGAATATTCAAATGCAAAATTATGGTTGAAATTTTGAACTCCCACAATCAATATATAAAAATACCCATATCTTTATTTTTGTTCAGAAGTACTTCATGTTCTGAAAAATATTTTTTCTTCTCATGAAGGTAGGAGGAATATATGTAAGACTCTTCTTGAAGGACCCTAAATTCCCATTGAGAAATCCAAAGAGATTCTTGGAAGGTCTACTAGACCAATACCTCTCCTCCATTGCTGCTACACACTATGAATTATCACAACCAGTTGATCCTGAGCTGCCTTTGCTCTTCTCAGCTGCACTTGTCTCCCTACTTCGGGTCCACCCTGCCTTAGCAGACCATGTAGGCTACCTTGGCTATGTGCCAAAGCTAGTGACAGCCATGGCTGACGAAGGGAGGAGAGAGGTGATGGCATCAGCAGAGGCAAAGAATGGGAGTTCAGCTCAATTGAATGGTCAGGATGGAGCTGAAGCAGGTCCAGCTGAGCCTGCCGGACCCACTCCACAGGAAAGGGTCCGGCTTAGTATCTTGCGGGTCTTGCACCAGCTTGCATCCAGTACAATCTGTGCAGAAGCTATGGCCACCACTAGTTCAGGAAGTCCTCAGGTTCGAATTTGCATCATACAGTTTAGTGTTAATATATTGATATTTGAAAAAGAATAGTTGTCTATACTTGTTGCATATATCTGATAGTACAGGATTGTTCTGTTCCCTATTTGATTTGCTGTGCAGACACAGCTACATCCTCAAAATTTAGTTACTTGTCGGTTGTACCATCTTCAAAAATACAACTTGAATAGTTCTCCAAGTGTTTTGGAAATATTAACAACAAAATCTTATAAATGTTCTGTGGAACTCTGGATGAAACCTGCTTTCCATTGATGTGTCACAAAGTTCCTAAATTAACCTCAAGAATCTTTTATTCAGGAGGATATTTTGAGTTATTTCTAGGCATATTCTCAGAGTATTGATGGTTCTTTTTTTGGGTTATGTAATGCGTAGGTGGTACCATTGCTGATGAAAGCTATTGGATGGCAAGGGGGGAGCATTTTAGCCTTGGAAACACTCAAACGTGTAGTTGTTGCTGGTAACAGAGCTAGAGATGCTCTTGTCGCACAAGGTTTAAAGTAAGTCTAATTAAACTTCCGTACTATATTGTATCCTTGGCCAAAAAAATTAAGCTGTTATAATATAATGAAAATAGGGCTGGCCTAGTGGAAATTTTACTGGGAATCTTAGACTGGAGGGCTGGAGGAAGGCAAGGCCTCTGTGCCCAAATGAAATGGAATGAATCTGAGGCTTCCATAGGTCGTGTGCTTGCTGTTGAGGTACATGTCCTCTTTTCTTGATAATATGTTGATTTAGAAACAATTCTGAGAGAAGATTTAGAATAAAAGTATGGCATTATTTTGTCTTCAGGTACTGCATGCTTTTGCCACTGAAGGTGCCCATTGTGCTAAAATTCGTGAAATATTGAATTCATCATCTGTAAGTTGACAGTTGCTTGTATGTTAATGTAGAAATTTCATATATTTGGTAAAAAGTTGTTTGGATATTATCTTTGTTGCTTAAATCTATCTGTTTTTTAAAAAGGTATGGAGTGCCTACAAAGACCAAAAGCATGACTTGTTCCTTCCATCGAATGCACAAACATCTGCAGCTGGAGTGGCAGGGTTAATTGAGAGCACTCCATCTCGGCTCACATATGCTCTGCCGGCCCCGCCAACTCAACCGGCAGTTGCAAGGCTCCCAACTTCAGCCACATTAAATTCTAATGGGAGGCAATTATAATAGCATTGTGGTATTATTTGATGTTTTTTTTTCCAGCTTAGTATATAGTTTTTGTACAGTTTTCTTTCTCTGTTTCATTTTAAACAGAGGTGAGTTTTTTGGGTCTCTGTTTCTGTTTGCGATTTGGTTAAGAATTGTAAAGCGTGAGATTTATTTTGTATCATAATAAAATGGGTTCTCGGTTGTATGTGCGTACTTGCAATTTTCACCCTTTGTTACTCTTTTTTGGGCCGTTGTGTACTTGAAATTTTGATACTTACAATTGAGATTGGTTTTGCAGAATGGGCTTCTCGGTTGTATAACTAGAAGCGCCCATGTAATATTTTAAATTAGCCAATTTTCCCGTGAAAACACAATAATATCCGATTATCATTTATTTATTTATTTTGTATTTTACTTATCAATATCTAATAACATTTTATCAATAAGGTAATTATATCTTTCTCCATTTAATATTCCTCCATTTCTTCAACTAATTAGCTTTCTTTTCTAACTATAATTATCAATTCTAACTATTTTTATTTCTTTCTTCTCTCTTTCATCTCTGCCCCTACCTCCGACCTTCGTCTCCGTCTCCCTCTTCCACTTCTGTCTCTCTCATCTCCGTCTGTTTTTTCATCGATAAGCTCTTTTTCTTTCACTTTGAAATGATAAATATGATAAACTCCCTACCTCTCTCATTTTGATCTCTGCCTCTGCTTTTCCATCTTTGCTTGCTGCTCTCGCTCCAACGGATGTTTCACTAGAGATCATTTGTCACTCCATCACCATCGACCGTCTCAAAATGAAACTTAAATGGATCAATTCAACTAATTTTGTCTATGTGGATGCAATTAATTCCTTTTGGCGTTAATGTTTCTCTTTTTCATGCGGTAGCAAGTTATTTTTAAAGAACAAATCTTCATTAATAGTGAGTTAGGTCAGTGCGCGCTAAGTACTAAGAAATGACAGAAAAACAATTTTTTTTCTAAAAATAGAGGTATATGAATAAATACTTCAATATGTATGAATGAATACTTGATATCTTAGATATGAATACTTCAACATATATCAGAACTCCTATAATAGCACGTTGAAATAAAAGAGACTGAATGGTGTATTTGTCTAGAGACAATCTCAGCCTATCATCCAGCAGATCCAACCATTCTAAATTATTGTATTGAATATGAGATATTGTACATGTATTTTATGTATCTGTTTTTGTACAAGTCTGAAATTAATTATGAAAACACCCGCCACATGCTAAGCCACAGAAAATTGTATCTCCCTTTTTCTTTCTTTCCCACGCGTTTCTTACATTTCCTTCTTCCTTTCCCGACGCACTGTTTGTTTTCCTCTCTTCCGTTCCACTTCCTCTTGTTTTCTTCCCGATGCGAAGGACGTACTTTTCTTATCTCATTCCCTACGCGGTCTCCTTCTCTTTCTCTTTCTTCTTTTCACAATGGCCCATGTCTCGCTCTCAAGCTCTCGCCTGTCTGTCGCTCTCTCACCTCGCGCTCTCGGTCGCCTCCTCACCTTGTGCTCTCTCGCTCGGTCTCTCCGAGGACATCTGGGTCGTCCCTTCACTCTCGCTCAGGTACGCTCTATCTCAAGACCGCATTTTTCCGTCAGAGCTAGATTTTAGGGTTTTAGCAAGGTTTGGTATGGTTTGGGCTATCCTCGGCACCATTTTCAAATCTAACTTCACAGATAGGATCGCAAGGGTTTTAGCAAGGTTTTGGCATGATTTGGGCATCAAATTTGACAGATAATGTTGATTTGTAGGTTTGGGTGTTTTAAGTTACCGGTTTCACTACTGACAGTGACCAAGATATGATTTTCTTCAACTCCACTGCATGCTTAGTTCAATTGGACTCATAGGAGATATTCCTATGTTGAAATCTGGAAATTTTGATGAGCAGTTATTTTCGTATTTACCTATTACCTTCTTTAGATTTCATCTGACATCTAGAAATTTCGGTGACTGTAATAATGTCTTAATTTATAGGGCAAGTAAATGGGGACAGCACAATGTATTGTGCACTATTCCCTGAATAAGGGTTATTCTTTATGAAGTGTATTCCTGTAAATAATTTACTGTTTTTACAAATTTTAGGAAATGAGTTGAGCGACAGTGGTGCTGGTGCAAGTGTTGGGGGCTGAGCAATACGGAAAAGTCGTAATTACTCTTAGAACCTTGCTTAATGAATTGTACAAAAATTCCAAAATAAAACCACTATTAGTAGCTCCAGGAAGCTTCTATGAACAGAAATGGTATGCACAGCTTCTCCAGGTTTCTGGTGTCAGTCCATTGATGCTGTAACACATCATGTTTACAATCTCGGAGGAGGCGAGTTCAAAATTCTACTTTTGTTTAAGTTTGCTATTGCTATATTTCCTCAAGGTTTAGGATCTCTTGGCATCTAAAAATCTGCCTGAGTCCATTTGAGCAAATTCAATTTTGCACAATTTGACTTTGCTTGAAGAGTCTGTCATAGGAAATAACACATCTAAAGCCTGAAAGCGAGGGATCTGCTGATCTTGTTGGCTTGCATGTTCGTCAGCTATCTGATATATCTCAAGCATGTGAGTTTAGTCCCAACCTCTTGTGTATTTGTTTCACTTGATACTTGCCACAAATATGGTTTCATGTATAGCTCTCTTTTTTCTGCATGAACTGCAAATCTCAATATTCTTATTTTATTCATCTATAAAGAAAGTAGCTTGATTTAGAAGAGGACTGTGTGAGTTTCACATCATATATGCTGTATAAAACTATGTTAAATTTTTAATCTGATAAATTTAGCAAGACTTGTGTACTTATCAAGAACTTGCTTATTAGGAATTCCTGTTCAAATCATAAAGATAACAACGCCTCCTTGTCAGAAAAAGGTGAGAGGTGACATAGATTTATCCTATGGGCAGTACACTATTGTTTCTAAGTCTGTTCAGTACGGTAACTTCATAATTCCAGGATGTACTTATTTTTTCTAGCAATTTAAATTGATTTTGTTAACTTAAATTGACCGTTCATTATTGCGTTAGATTTAAGATCCACTATTTCAAGACTTTGCTAACTTGTACGCATTACTTTTTAGGTGTGTGTTTTCTTCTTAATTCAATATAATACTGGATGGCCTCTGGTTCTAGGCTCCATTCTAATGAAGTTGTATTATGCTCAATCATGTATTAACGTTCTATTGTTTTGTTGTTGTGGTTTTTTTTTTGAGCATTAGAACCTTAAGATAGTGCCACCAAATAAAACAGTTGAGCTCTTTTGCAATTGCACTGTTCTAGCTAATTGCGTGAGAACTCTTTTTGTCTATTCCGGATTTTTTTTAATATAACATGTAGTGATCTATCTGCTCACCAACCTTATAAAAAAGAAATATATCAATGTACATCTCAATACCAGCTCAGTACCATTAGTACAAAATCAATTTTTTTACTATTTTCCAGTATTGACTAATACATAATTATACAATTAATTCTTAAATTAATTATATTTAAATAAAATGATTAAAACAAACTTTTAATTTTCACGGCAACGCGTGAGCACTTAACTAGTGTACTTCAATGAAGTATGTTTTGGAAAATTGATTGTTTGTCATTTCAAAATCTTGAAATTGGAAAAAAATATCACTCTAAACTTTGAAATTGAGAAAATGTCACTCTAAACTTGGTTAATTTATAAATTTCCCATTTATACAGTATTCTTTGGCATTAGTCTTGTTTAAAAAAATAAAATAATAAGAATTACTAAAATACCCACACAAAGCTTCAGACTTTTCATCTCCTCTCGGCTGTCACTCTCTTCTCGCCGTGTCACCTGCTCGCTCTGGCAAGCGCAACTCCGCCATCTCTCTCGCTCGTTCGAGCAATCACCCAACCTGCACTCTCCATCTCTCTCTATCAGGGACCGCTCCAGAATTACTGAACCAGTTCCTCTCAAACCCTATCTTAGGTTTCGCCCGTTTTATCTCTGTGGCCTAAGCATTTACGCTAGTGGTTGTTACTCGGATTGAGAAGAAGAAGCGTGATTTCTACTGAGACTTGTGATAAATGGTATTCCTCTATTTCTTGGTTGATTTCCTTTCCACCTAATTTTAGAGTTTTGAAAAATTGAAACTGAGCAAGTTTAAGTACAGGTTATTATGTTGAATTGAATAGATAAAATTTGCTTAGTGTCTTTGGGAAATTCTTTTAGTTATTGTTTGGACTTGGTACAACCATGTAATATTTGTGCCGAAAACTGTCACATGTGTATACTGTTACCTGTTTATCTCTCAGTTAAGCCTTGACAATGGTACTAGAGCTTAAGTAATATGTAAAAACCAAATTAATGAACTTAATATATTTTCTTTTTATCTCTGATAATTAAGTGTGAAGGATTTTATATTGCTTTTACACCTAATTGTTTCCAACTAATTTGCAAGAAAAAAAGGGGTCAATGCAAAGATCTAACCCAACTATATCAGACTACCACCGGTTTTGCCGCCTCCAGTCCCACCTAGCACAAGTCTGCCTCGGGTTTTTCCTATAATGCAAGCATCTGCTTGCCCTTACGAGTAAGCCAAGCACTTCTCATTTTTCATAGATATTTTTCCTTATATTTTTTTGCCCCTTTTGGAACTATTGTAAATGCAAAATACAGAGGTTGTGTATATTTTTCATTTTAATTATAGAGAAAATTGTGCCATGTGTCTATCCATGCTATGTCTAATTGGGAAGTCATCTCATCTGGCAGTATTGTTAACATTGGACTTAATTGGAGCTTTAATTTTTAACAGTGACAGTATTTGAGAAACTTTTCGAAATTTTTATTTGTCACCCAGATTCAATCGCCTCCTTTGAAGTGTAGATCAAATCACATATAGCAGGGACTTATACTGTGATTGGAACCCCAAATTCTAATCTAAAACGCGAATTAGAATCGACGTCACTTTAATGAACACTACTGGTACACTTTTACTTGGTTAATGAACACTTTTGCTACAGGTGACAATGCATGATCTTATTGACCATAAAAAAGATACATGACTGGACTACGTACAAACAATATATTGACCATAAGTAGGGGTTAATTATTTACCTAAATTGACATACTTTTTATATATTTAGAGGAATTAAAGCTGAATTGAATATTTTCCTTAGTTGACATATTTACTGATTATCCTTTAGGGAATGCATAACCTAATACATGCAAGCTAGCATGGTAAGGTTATGATCTATTCTGATTGCAAAATACTGATATGGGCGATTCACAAGGGTTTTATAGAAATGTTATCATCCTGGAGATCAATGGATGCAGTGACAAGAGGCATGCAAATAATTTAGGACACACTCGGAATAATGGTGGTCTGCTACGGCCAATGAGATATACCACATCTTCCTCACTGGTTGGAAATTTCACTAAAAGGACGGGTCAGAGTTTTACTGGTATTCCAGACATGGACCTCAGCCAGCTTGTTTAGATAAATGTGCAATTGGATTTTGATACTTTTATATGGGATAAAAATGCTTAATGAAATTGGATAGGTCTGCAGCAAGTTATTTTAATTTTCTATGTACCATTTGGTTTTTGTTTATATCAGCAGCAAGGTATTTTGCTTTTATGTACCAGTTAGTTTCAGCTTTAATTACTTTCTATATACTAGTTTGTTTTTTACCAGCAAATTATTTTACTTCTTTTTCTTATGTATTAGTTGGGTTTTGTTTATGTGAGCTTTAATTGCTTGAGCTATTGTAATGTGAATATTATCATATAATAGATGCTGGTGCTCTCAAAAGTCAAATATCTTTCTGGAAAAATTCCAAATTCAATTGGACAGCTTTTCGATCTCATCTTTCTCCAAACCCATTAATTGGGATTTCATGACAACCCCAGTGAAAACAAGCCTTAATTATTTAGCACTGATAAAAATCAAAGATTTATAAACTAAAATTTAGTGGGGTTTTATGGTAAATCGGCTAGTTTCCGCCTTCCTTTTTATCCAAATGCGGAAGGAATGTCATTGGTGCAACAATTATAGTTGTACACGTCAACAACAATTTCATTTTACCCAAAAAGAAAAAGAAAAAGAAAGACGTAATAAAAGGTTCCATCCGAAATTGAATAATTTATTTATCCAGCTGCTACACTGAAAACAAGTTTCAATTTACCTGTACCCAGATATCAAATCCAAAAACCAAATTAAAAATAGGAACCAAACTCAACACATGGAAACAAAACAACCCATTTATGTGTCAGGGATTGACACCACATCACTTATAAGTTAATGCTGAATCAGATGGAAACAATTTCAATCTTCCCCTTCCCCTTCCCCTTCCCCTTCCTCCTCTTGGAACCTGAGATGCTTTGCTTCTGGCACTGGCAAAATGCATTCTTCTTCCCCTTCCATCTCTCCATCACTATTATAAACAAACCTGATGTGTTTCCCTTCAAATTTTCCGCCTCCCACCGCAAAATCTCTAAACCCCTTGCACAACTCTTCTACATCAAATTCAGATTCTGTTTCTTCCCCTTTATCGGTGCCGGCATTTCCCTGGATGGACCAAATGGAGGAGATGGTGAAGCTGTCATTGGAGGAAACGCTCTCTTGGCACGCCAGGTTGGTGACAGTGGAGCCAGCACTGCCACTGGAGCTGGAGGTCTCCTGTTTGTCGGGTGAGTCAAATAGCAGTGCCCGGTTCAGCACGCATGGCCCAAGCGGCTCATCACGTTGCACAATTGGGGATATAATCTGAAATTGGAAAAGATGAGAGAGAGCACAGTTAGAGATCTCAAGTCTTCATTCACACTGTAATTCGCACACATAAACCAAGAAGAACTGTGACTACTCCATTCTTAATTGAAAAAACAAAGGCTATATTATTATTACCAGAACAGGTAAATTTCGTATTGAAACATTTACAGGTAAGTTCAGTAAAAATAAAGCATAGAAACCTGTGGTGGTGGATGGAGAAAATCTTCCTGAACAACCTCCCCTGCCCCTGCTCCTGCCCCTGGGATTTGAGGTGTATTGTTAGGAGTCGGTGCAAGGATTTGCAGTGGTGAATGTTCAAACCCTAGAATTGATCTTGAGGGAGGTACAAGGCGCAGGAAAGAAGGGATCTTGGCTGCCAATTCACTCTCCTCCTCTATTTTCTGAAGAAGAGTCTTCACTTGGCCACGCAAGATTGCCTCGCCGGATCCAGGTGTCAAATCAATCTTAATGGGGCTCTTCACAAAGGAACCCGATCCAATAGCAACACCGACAATTGGAGAGTCATTTGTAATGTCTATCAGTGCCGTGCGATCAGCCTTCTTTCCTTCTTGCTTGCTCTTGCTCCTGTCTGCAACACAAGAAGAGGAGAAGAGTTATAAATTCAAATTCAAGACAAGGTGTAATGTCCTGGACTTTGAGAAATAAAAATAAAGAGAACAAAAATTAAAGAAGGTTATTTTTTCTTCTTTCTTTTTTTTTTTGAGAAAAACCCTTAAAGAAGGTTATTTTTACTTACAGGAGGCGCTAGAGCCTGGAGATGCCTTTTTCACGGAGGATGGTGTCTCCATTGACAATGGTTCTACAATTGCACTTCAGAGAGAGAGAGAGAGAAGACACAGAGAAAGAAGAAAGAAGAAACAGAGAATGAGGAAAGAATGATCGGTGGGTTTTTAAAAAAAGATCTGGGGGTACAACGGTAAAGTTTGAATATAGCCGTTTTCTGGGGAGAGAACTAGCCGTTGCCAGGGGTAAAACTGGGCTATCAGAAAATACAGCTGGGTGGCACCCAGTGGCTTCCTTCCTTTCCAAGTAGCTGCGCCAGCCGCAGGATTTCAATCGGAAAACCAGATAACCAGATTCAGATCATATAAAGTTAATGGGCCTTTATTGGGCTACAGATGCGACTCCTTTTAATCGCCTGCATAAACTGTCCTCAAGGCCCAATTTTTTATTCGTCGACTTTAGAACCTGTGTGGAGGTAGGTGTTTACACTATTTTTCAATGTTTAGCTAGACACCACGAAATGAATAGAAAGCATATTCGGAAATTTTTATTAATACCTTAAAAAAAAAAGTTTAAATATTTCCAACCGCCCGCCCCATGAGTGGTCCACTAACTATGAGACTAAAGCTCCACTCATGATTCCCTTCTCTTTCTTTGCCTCACTCTGCCGTTCCAAAAAAGAAAAAAGAAAAAGACATTGCTGCCCCCTCCCCCCTCCCCCCCCCCCCCCTCTGCCTCCTCTGTCTCCTCTCGGCCACCACCACCTTCATCGCCTCCGCCTTGTGCGTCTCTTCTACGTCTCCTCTTCCTCCTCACTGCCTTCGCCCCCCTCCTCGCTGCCATCCCCGCTTAATCTGCCTCTTCACTCTCTCCGCTACCGGTTGTCATCCCCAATTTTGGGTAAGTTGTGAGATTTTTTTTTTCCAATTCGATTGAACCATAGGGTTAAGGTTTATGGTTAAATTGTGGGACTTTGGGTTAAATTGCGTTGATTGTTGGTTGTTGATTGTTTCAATTAGGATTAAATTACGATTAAATTGTGTGATTGTTGAATTATGGGTTTATGGTTTTGAATTGCTTGAACTGCGTTTGGATTACGCTTGAATTAGAGTTTAGGGTTTGAATTGCTTGAATTATTTGAAATGATTGTTGAATTGTGGATTTAGAGTTTGCATTGCTTGAATTTGGACCTGACATTGTTTGTGGTTTGAATTGCGCTTGAATTAGATTTTAGGGTTCTTAGTTGCTTGAATTGCGGGTTTAGGGTTTGAATTGCTTGAATTGTGCTTGAATTAGGGTTTAGAGTTTGAATTGCTGGAATTAGGGTTTAGGGTTTGAATTTGTGTTTGAATTGTGCTTGAATTAGCATTTAGGTTTTGAATTGTTTGAATTACGATTAAATTAGCATGTAGGTTTGAATTGGTTGATTGTGCTTGAATTAGGGTTTAGGGTTTGAATTTGATTGAAAATATTTAGAAATTATTTAAAATTGTGAATAAATTTTGATTGATTAAATTGTGATTGATTAACATATTTTTTTTGTAAATGTAATATGACCAGATCTAGACGATGGGGATTACGAGATTCATCCTTTGTGGGTTTGACTGGAGCGAGTCCATCCTCTGTGGATCCGACTGGAGCGAATCCGTTATATGAGGCTCCAATTGGAAAGGATTCGTCCTCGGTGGATCCGACTAGAGAGGGCTGGCATGATCCTGACACATTTAGTACTCTTCTATGGACCCATCATGTTAAGCACTGTGTCTCATTGGCATTTATTGAGGTACATGGTTATTATACGTAATGTAAATAGTACTAAAAATTGACACGATTTGAGTCTCACAAATTGATAATAAATACAAGATGAGGTGATACTTACGGTGAGGCATCGCACACTTGAGATTTCGTATGTCGCCCATCCATTGATGGAGCGATGCATCATGAATCTTGGGTTGTATTAGATTGCCACTATGCCGTAGAGTAAGATCGATCAAGCTATGATGCATGGCCTAGCGAAGAGATGACAATCAGAGGCCCATACATTTCATCTCCTAGTTGAGGAGATGACAGTCACCCATATCGATGGCGACCCCATAGGTGGCATCTCAAACCATCCAGACTTGCAGAAGATGATACCGGAGTTATTGGGGTGCCATCGAAAGACGCTATAGAAGAAGAAGAAGAATGGGGAGCGTGCAGCCATACAGGGAGCGTCGTGCGCCTAATAAGTTGGATCTCTCCGGTCGCAAACCAAAAATGATATCTGTTTTATTATGATGTAGTTATGATTGTAATATTGTGACTTTGAGACTGTAGTATTATATGTTTGGGATTGTTTTATTTTATATTTCATGTTGGTTTTTATGTTGTTTTCACTTTACATTTCATCATTTTTATTTGCGGGCATATTTATTCGAACAAAAATAACTTGTTAGTTACAAGATTATTATAACAAATCGAATTATAACATAATAGATTATAACTAATCAAGTTTGAAAAATAAGCAATTTAATCAAAACCGTCTCCTCTAAGTTATAACGTACATATTTCGTCATTTTTATTTGCAGGTGTATCTTTTGATTAGATGCAAATTTGAAAACTAAGCAATTCCATCGAAACCGTTTCCTCTAAATTACAAACATGAAATACTACAATCTATATTCAACGTAAAATGCTAAAACATGGATACATCATGACATAAAATAATACAACATATAATCCAAATACTACAAACTAGTAAAGTTTAAACATAAAATTATTGTCACACCCCGCGGCCATGGGTCGTAACAATACCCTGCCGTAAGCATACAATGCCATGTATGCTTACAAGGCAATTAATAATTCACACAACCTAACAAGCAATATAAAATAAGTTTATAGTATATAATCAGAGTACACAGTCTGGTCAGAATATCATACAACAAAAGTATCTCATCCGGATACCAACCACGAGGCCTACCCTAAATCTATACAACAAAACATATCTAGGGTCATATACTGGTAAGCTACTAAGGTCTACTACTCTCGTGCCTCTCCGGAATCAGTCGCACCAGTACCTGTAAAATAATCCGAAGGTGGGGGTGAGAATAAATTCTCAATGCGAATTTACCACATATGAATTATTAGACTTGCAATCAAACTCCATATTCAAAAATGAAACCCAAACAATAACAATGCAAACAGATATATAAGTAATCATAAATAACAGAATGCCACTACTCGACAACAATTAATCAACTTGAAACACAGTTTACGGAATTTCCAAGATGAATTTCAAACACAACATATATTTGGCTTAACTCGATTCATTAGGGCTTGTAGCAACTATAGATGTTCTTTCGAGCTGAACCTTTTATCTGACACCCATCTATAGCTGTTTGGCTTAACCATTTCCTAAGGTCCGGTTACAGGTCACCTATACAGGTCAACTTGACAAAAATGCAATCACACGGAATCAAAGTCAGCTATACCGCTCAACTTTGCAATTTCATTCAAATAGAATCACAATCAACTGTCAGCCTTGCACAATTCATTAAACAGGTCAACGGATAGGTCACCGTCACCTTATCTAGCCAACTAAACAGGTCGATATGGCAAATTTATCACAAGTCAACGCATAAGTCAGCAACGTCACCTTATCCAGCCACCTAAACAGGTCGGTCTAGCAAATTCATAACAGGTCAACGCATAAGTTAGCAATGTCACCTTATCCAGCCACCTAAACAGGTCGGTCTGGAAAATTTATAAACACAGGTCAACGAATAGTTCACCGTCACCTTATCCAGCCACCTAAACAGGTTGGTCTGGCAAATTCATTCACATAAAGAACAATTAATAGAACTAATCAAATAATAACCATACCAACATGCCAATTAACCTTAACCGAACAATTCAAATCATTCTCAGTTATGCAAGAATCAATATACAGTATGAATTCCAAAGTATGCAACAATTAAGCATTCAACATGACAAACGAATAAACAGTTTAATTCATGAAAATAAAGTATCAAACAAGTCCAAGAATCTCGCACCTGTTTAAGATGAGCGTACCGCTTAGTTACGGATTGAGCGTCTCGAATTTGCCTCCCAGTATCTTGCTCGACCGAGCCTACACCTATATTATACGTTTACTTGGTTTAATTCGGGTTCAGTGGTCTATACGTTTACTTAGGGTTTGTACAGTCCTAAATCAATTCTTTTTGGTTTCTTCTTTCTTATTAAAAATCTTATATAACGGTGCACAATTGCATCTAGGCCCTCTAGCCATGTGCCATTTCACTTTGGTAACAATCAATCACCGTATCACTACTTTGGTTCTTAGATCAATTCAATTTACCGATTGATTAAACCTTAATTTGGTCAAAACCTCAAATTAACCGCTAAATGTTATAAAATTTCAAGATCAGGAAGTAACCCTACCGATTACAAGTCTAATTGGTCGGGTTAAACAAATTAAATCACGATTATGCTAATTTTCAGTTTTGGCACGAAACCCTAGAAATCAAAATCCACAAATCAGAAGAAAATTGAGAAAAGATTGGCAAATAAACAAGCAAGGAGTGTAGAGGAACTAGTCCTCGAGCAATTCGAACACAAATCTCGAGTTTAAAATGAAAATCTGAGAAATTGAGAAATCTGAGATTTTAGAGATAAATGGAAAGAGAAAGAAATACCAAATAGGAGAGCTGAGAGAGATACTCGGCTACTTACTCGGTTCCAAACTCGATTTCTCGCAACAATCGGGAGTCTGGAAGAAACAGAAAATCACACGCTCTTTTTCTTCTCTTGGCCGAAAATCACTTAAAAATGGGGAAAGAAATGAAGTGGGTGAGAGAGATGGTTCGATCTGAGTTTTAGAATTAAAATTACCCTGAGTGCGGACGCATCCATCCGCAGTGCGGGTGGCTTCACCCGCACTCGGCACTTAGTCGGTTTTCAGAAAATGGAATTTAACACAGAAATCTCAGAGTGCAGACGCACCCATCCGCAGTGCAGGTCACTTCACCCGCACTCGGTACTTAGAAAATTTTCGATAGAATTTCAGGAAAAACCCGAGCGTAGTGCGGATGAATTCCACCCGCAGTGCGAGTCAACCTCATCCACACTCAGTACTTAGCCAATTTCAGGAAATTCAGTTCAATACATAAATTCATGAGTGCGGCTGCACCCATCCGCAGTGCGGGTCACTCACCCGCACTCAGCACTTAGTCAATTTTGCAGCACAATTTTAGAAAAAGTATGAGCCTAATGCGGATGCCTTCCACCTGCAGTTCGGGTCATCCATCCGCACTCAGCACTTAGAAAAATTTCAGAATTTCAAATCAACACATGATCTCATGAGTGCGAACGCACCCACCCGCAGTGCGGGTCAACCCATCTGCACTCAGCCTATAAAATCTAAAAAATCTCGAAATTTCAATGCGGTTTCGATTCATACTTAATTTACTTATTTAGAGAAACATAAATTAAGGTTTATATGTCCATTTTATTAGCATGATTTCTCGATTCTTGCTTTTAAATCATTAAGAATTAATTGTAAAAATTTCGTAACGTAACAATTATACAAACCTGTATAGCGATACCAAAAAATGTAGCCTATGGCTTACAAGATGAGGAACTTGCTTTATTCTTGTCTGAAGCCTGGCGTACGCACAAAAGACACTCCCACTTAGTAAGACGTGCGTCATTCATCGAATATGCATTCGTGTCCATGCAGTTGGGGTGAACAACTCTACCACAATTAAAACAAAAGAACATATCGAGCATACCCCTCTTCACATGACATAAGAGGCAATGTCCCCATCTAGTTGGAGGGGTCTTGTCTGCCTAGCCCTCATCAAGCATTTCTTCATCCCTCATTTCCCAAGAATATATACGTCGCATTCGCCTTCTCATGAGGGCTTTACCCGTCCAGAAATTGTTAATAATTTCATATTTTTCTTCACGTGAAATGGACAAGGTAAGACCTATTGTTTCAAATAACAGTGATGGATTAGGCATTCAGTATGAATTGTAAACAATTCATAAAAATTAATTATTATTAGTCTAGAGCAGTTTGTAACACTTTCTAACAATTAATATATATATAAAAAGAGTTTACAACAATTATTAAACATACAGCCAATAAACACAACAATAGTTCATTGTACCAGAAAACTAATTGTTCTTACCACAATTATAAAAACCAATAAAAATTAATTAAGTTTTTGAACACAAGAACTTGAAAACAATAACTGCTTCAAACCATAGACAATAACTTGTCAAATTCTCCCACCGCCAAGTACCTGCATGACAATTAAACTGATGATAATTCCAAGAAAAACTTACATCATTAGATACGGATGTCATGTAATTTGTGTTCTTTGTACGACGTTTTGGATAGACGACACCGCATGAATAAATAAAAACATATGAAGGATATATATAATTAAGAACTTAAATCTGAAAGGATGATAAAAACAGGTGATTAACAAATCTTTGGAAAATAATGTATATAATTTTTATGAGCGTTTCCATGTACTTTGTTACATAATACCCGAACTCTCGTAATTACTTTATGTGGGGCTCTGATCAAATGTGTATTGTTTAAAACAAGATCTAATTAGTAGTGCAATTGGAACTTCAAATAAGTTGCAAGAAAATACTTGATTAAAATATTTCTTATCTGAAACATTCTGACCTCCAGTGCTCTTCTCCCCGGTGTGTGCCAACCTTCCCGAGAGATGTATGATTAAAAGCCCTAGAATTATTAAATGTCAGTATATGGTACGTACTTAGAAGTAATCAATAGTACTTTGCATTTTAAATTATATGTATTTTGCTTACTGCTGTAATACGGAAGCAATGTAAAACTCCTGGTCATTATTATTTGGCACCGGGTCCAGCAAGTAGATAACATTCTGTCTTGGAATAATAACAAGAAGCCTCCAATGTTCCCTACAATTTAAGTAATAAAATAAGATTCTTATCCTGTTAAGAATAGACAATAAACATGAGTATAATTAATAGCTTATTCATCTTTGTGGCATGGTAAGAATACAAGATTCTTATCCTGCAACTTTAGCAAGGAATCGACCAAGTACGAAAGGGAATGTTCACCAGCATATTTAATAGTTATGGTCATGTTTGGTTGTGGAGTAAAGTTAAACCGGATTAAATTTCTTACTCCAAGCTAAACCGGAGTAAGTTAACCATGTTTGGTGGAGTAAGCTAAACCACCTCTCTAGATGGTGTAAGTTACTCTGGTTTAACTCAAATCTTACTCCATCTTAAGTTGCCTAAGTTACTCCTCGTTTGGCTCCTTAAGCATGGAGTAAGGGGTTTACTCCACCTCTTACTCCACAACCAAACATGGCCTATGTCGCTAAGCTGACTGGAGTCCAGGAAACCAATGTCAACATTATTTTGGGTACCTTTAGGAATTAGTTTCGTGCCATACCTGAAAATAGTTAGTGTCAAAATGAAATAGAGTTTATTGTAAAAATAATAGATCTGTTTATAATAATAAATACTCACACTGTCCAGACTTGGATAATAGAGATCGTCAATGTTGTTAAAAGTCATAAAATTACGAAGATCTTTGAAATCCATTGTTATCTGAAAGCTCTCATCTCGTAAAGCTTATGACCCGATAAAGAGGCGAAAGGCTCCTCTTTCGGATAGTGGCATCACAAGATATCTGTCATGCAACAGTTGGAATTCCAGACCCAATTCGTCCAATGCCTCTTGATTTACAAGTAGGACTCGACCCCGTCTTCCTTCTACATGTACTGGTTGTCTCGGTAGCACCAATTCAGTAATACTCTTACTGGCTATCTTATTAATCCCATCAGCAGGCTCTTATCATGTATGATAGAATAGAGACAGAGAGATAGAATAGAATGAATCAATTGTATTTCATTATTAGTCTAAATCGATTACACTTGAGCTATTTATATAGCCATCAGCTTTACATCATAACAGTATATAACTAACTCTATGGTTATAGCTGTAACTAACTACACTAACAGCTATTACTAACAACCATAACTAACTTATAACAAAAACAATGAATAACATACTATAGACTAATCCTGACAATGTACATATGATTGTATCACTTTCGTGTACATGTAGCAACTTATTTAAAAAAGCACTAGTTTATTCAGTCAAGTGCCTTACCTTAGTACAGTTCAGGGAATCAGCTTCTTGGTTGGCATTTGGCTTTGCTCTAGCTAATGTCCAATCCCTTGTTCTTCTTGCATTCCTCCTAACAGGTCCGAATTGATGCAAATCTTCAAATAATTAAATCTTTGTGATTGGATGTCAAGACAAGGTCATTCTTGCATATTTTATATTATTGAAGAATTAAAAATCAATAAAATGCAAAATTAGAGAATTTTACCTGCACGTCGAAACCAGCATCACCGTCGGTGGTAATATGAATTCGTTGTGGATTAGCGACCAACCTTCTCAATCTTTTCGAAAGTGGCAAATAATCTTGGACTGACATTGCTAAAATTAAATTACAAATCAAAGAGTAAGGAACCTCCAAAACTACAAATTAATGTTTGAAAAAACTAAAGATCTCTAAAACTAAACCCTATAATCATATTATCCTAAAAACTCCCAAACTAGAAAACCCTATAATCATATTATCCTAAAAAATCCCAAACTAGAAAACCCTATAAATTAAGATATAAACAGAGTGTTAGTTGCAGGAACCTTACGACAGAGAGTGCTCGATCAATGTTGTTGAGGTGGTGGGCGATGAGTGTATTGTCAAGACGGAGTAGTGGCGGAGAAAGCAAGCTACCTATATGATCATTAATTTTGAGAGTGCACTAAAACACTCTGTGTTGTTGGATATATATATTTTTAAAGTCTAGGTCCCCCTTTAACTTGTAATACCATCGGCTACGTAGTGATGGTCAATAGTGCCACCAATATCGGTATATGGATAAATATGGTGGATAAATAAAAACGCGTATTTATTAATATAGCAATGTCAGATTCAACTCCCCTCTAATACCGTAGAGGATGCGCCTCATTTATGGTTTGAGATTAAATCCCATCGCTTTGGGATTCGAACTAGCAGTATTATTGGGCTTTGTGATTCGTGCCAAGTTAAAAAGAACGGTCTAGATCCATTAATTGTAAGAGATTCCCTTGTGCAGTATTAAAGAGGATGTAAATTCAAGTTAATCCATATAAATTCACGCAACATTTGCTAATTAATTTATGTAACTGTGCAATTAATCCACATAAAAGTTAACGAGTTACGCATTCAATTAATACAGGTAAACAATATATGAGGAGTGATCCACTTACAATTAACATTTGTTTATGCATGTTTCTTATAAATTGATAATTCTTAAGAAAAAGTAAATAATTGTGTGAAGATTATATATTATGTAAACACACACACACACACACACACACACATATATATATAGGGCACGGCTAAATTGCTGCCGGCAGCATTTCAGCGGAGGTGCTGCCGGGGCAATATCGTAATATCTGATGTCCAAACAACAAATCCAAACCATTAGATATTTAATCTATATTATAATCTACTTGGAGACCAAATTTTATATTTTTTGGAATTTTTTTACTATTTATTAAGCTGTTTTGACAACCGCTGATTTCTGTAACTTTCTGCAGCATTGAAATCAGCGGTTTTCAAACTAGCTTAATAAATAGTAAAAAAATTCCAAAAAATGTAAAATTTGGTCTCCAAGTAGATTATAATATAGATTAAACATCTAACGGTTTGTATTTGTTGTTTGGACATCAGAAAATAAAAAAAGCCTCGGCAGCACCTCCGGCTAAAATGCTACCGGCAGCAATTTAGCAGTGCATTTGTATGCATATAGCCCGATAATACATACGGTCTAAATTTAAAATTTCAAAATACAAAACGTCAATTTGAACCATTCATCTTGTTCTCCATATTAATATGTGCTTGGAGACCAAATTTTATATTTTTCTGATTTTTTTTTACTATTTATTAAGCCACTTTGAAAATTGCTGATCCAACGGTGGCTGTTGATTTTACTGTTTTGTTAAGCCATTATTGGATCAATAATTTTCAAAGTGGCTTAATAAATAGTAAAAAAAAAATTCAGAAAAATGTAAAATTTGGTCTCCAAGCACATATTTGAGTGTTTATGTTTTTCAATGCTGCAGAAATTTACTGAAAATAACGATTTTCAAACAAGCTTAATAAATAGTAAAAAAATTCCAAAAAATATGAAATTTGGTCTCTAAG
The DNA here is from genome assembly GCA_033356055.1 of Carex pumila. Classification (NCBI taxonomy): domain Eukaryota; kingdom Viridiplantae; phylum Streptophyta; class Magnoliopsida; order Poales; family Cyperaceae; genus Carex; species Carex pumila. Next base: position 59,298 of record JARJHM010000684.1, read on the forward strand.
TAGATTTAATATAGATTAAACATCTAACGGTTTGAATTTATTGTTTGAACATCACACGGCTAAATATAGCCCCGGCAGCACCTCTGCTAAAATGCTGCCAGTAGCAATTTAGCCGGACCATATATATATCTATATATATACATATGTATACGAATCATAAAGATTGTATGAAGACTATATATTATGTGAACATATTTCGTAGTGATTTGCCAATTTTATTGGAGTTTACCATTTCTAATTCAATACATGGAACTTGACAACACTGTTCGAATTGTACATGCAAGCAATATTCACTAATTCTAATTGTGCAACTAATCCACATAAAAGTTACCATGTACATATATGCAACATAAACACTCAAATAAACATCCATATATATAATTCATCTCATTATTTACAATTACAACACATCATATATATGCAACAATTTCTTTTGTTTTGACTAATTAATTCACTATATTTTATTAGACACTAAATTTATAAGGTCATTATCAATTATCTTGGTTAGATTACAAAGAAATGAGTCAAACTAACTTTCAACTAATAAAACGTGTTATGAATAATAAATCATGTATTCATCCCAAGTCTTCGGCAGCGTCGCAATGGACATGTGACAATTAATTAATTTATATAAAAGTTACCATGTGAATGCAACGCAAACACTCAAATAAACATTCATAAAATTCATTACAGTATTTACAATTAATTACAATACATCATATGCAAACTGAATATGTAGGATTGATTTAATATATAGAATTACAACACATCACACACAGTAGTTGATTAATGGTATGATCGATTTAATATAGAGCCAAACTTAATATATTTTTTGCATTGGAAGAGAGAACACTATGGCAAAACAATTAAATGAGATGAATGTCACAAGTTGTTTAACATCAATGCAAAACATGTTCTAAATATTAAATCATATTTTAATCCCAAGTCTTCAGCAGTGCAAAAATGGATACACAACAGTGGACTTACGTTGTTGTTTGAACACTTTCGCAAACCACCACTTAATTCAAAGGGAGTTTGTGTAAGAGATCAAACAACAATGCACTGTTATGTGTCATTCATGTACCGCAGAAACTCGGGATAAAAAAATAATTTATTTTAAGAACATGTTTTGCATGGATTTTGGACAGCTACTGTGACACCCATCTCATTTAATTGTTCTGCCATAGTGTTCTCTTTTTCAATGCAAAAATATATATTAAGTTTGACTTTATATTAAATCGATTATATCATTAATCAACTACTTGATATAAAGCAACAACACAACAATTAAAAACAGATCATAAATATCAACACACAAAGTATGTCCATCCAACATGAATCCATGCAAAACATGTTCTAAACATTAAATCATATTTTAATCCCGAGTCTTCAGCAATGTAAAAATGTCCATGTGATAGTAGACTTACGTTGTTGTTTAAACTCTTTTGCAAATCACCACTTAATTCAAAGGGAGTTTGTGTAAGAGATTAAACAACAATGCACTGCCACATGCCATTTTTACACTACTGAAGAGTTAGGATCAAAACATGATTTAATTTTAAGAACATGTATTGCATGAATTTTGGATAGCTTATGACACCCATCTCATTAAATCAACTACTTTACATGAAATAACAAAATAATAAAAAAAACATATCACAATCATAATCAACACACAAATCACAATTAATACTACTAGTTGTTTCTTAAGAATCGAAGATATTTCTGTCTCATTTTAGTATATCGTAACTTGCCTCTAAGGTTGCATATGAGGATTATTTAAACTTTTAATTGGTCGTGCTGTCGCACCAGCCCATCCATTGATTGCATGCTGGACATGTATAAATTCTCTCCCCTAATTCTTTTTGGTCTTCAAAAGCCTCACAACAGTCGACTTAAGACATTTATTGCAATTATAAGGTTCTGATGAGTAACGACTACTTTGGCTACTGATTTCCCCTATACAAAACAAAAAATAACATTAATTAACTAAACCCTAGTTTAAATTAGTTGTTCCCTAATTTAAGAAAGTAACGATTAAAATAAACATTAAAATAAAAGAGGGAATAGTGATCTAGCATACAAATTAATGACTCTGGGAGAGGAAATGCTGATCTTTGTCCATCGATTTGGAAAGTTAAAATTTGCAGCAAGCAATATAGCACAATACTTAATTTGGAGATATACTGGAAGGCTCTGGAGAGATGAATCGATCGACCTAAGATTTATTGGAATATATAAAATATAACAGCATCACCATCAGTTTAACATATTGAGCAAATAGTATATACTAAACTCGAGGTTCTAATTATTTACAAAGTTTTGCCCCTGGGAATATGCCATCAATTCAATATGGTAACAAGTTATTATTACTTTGTACTATCACCAACGAATCATGTACATAACGGATGGTAAAAGTAACCCCCTCAGTGCCATCGGCCGATTAGCCGAACCGATATGGAAGAATCTCTCAATACTAACTGTTCATGAAATTTAATCGATGGCAAAGGAGGGGGTCAATAGAGGTTCCATCAACGCCATTGGTTTTGTACCCAAAATAAATGGTAAAAAGTTCAAAGTAATTACATCGCTGCCACTTTATGACTCTAAATGAGTACTACTAACTTTTAGTATATATAAATATATACTTAGTTACCCTAGTGCTACTCTATCGGATTACAAGCACATAATCCTACCGTGTAGTGGTGTCGGGTGTCGATTCACAGGGATAGATCTAAGTTATTTAACAACGTTAGCACTAGTTTAGGTTCTTTGAGTTTGTTTGGTACACAAGAATGCTAATTAAATAAAATATAAAATAAATAATAAAGGTACATGTGATTTTACAATTTACTCTAGCGATGATATAGATGGAGATGCTAATTGCTGTAAATCAAGTTTAGGGAGTCTCTAGGGTTTTGAACGAATTCCTTATAATTAACTCAATACAATATTTATGGTACTCATGTCTACCCGTATACGGCACTATCACTGCCGCATGCGATATAGACCACCCTGTAGAGCAGAGTCACATACTAGTATTATTATTCCCCACTGATTACTTGGGTTCAGTTCTATGCGTATTTAAAAGGTTCTCCAACTCTAAAGTTAGCTTGTGGGGGACAATTCAGATTATCACAGGATATAATGTAATTAAACCACTCACACCAATCTAATCAATTATATTCCCCTAGTACTCGCTAAGTAATAACCCTAAACCCTATTCATTACAAGTAATGAATAAATTCCTAATTTAACCTCGGGATGCTATTTAATCTATGTCCTGCTAAGGGAGCCCACTGGGTTCGAACCCTTTGAACCGCGGCTAGCCCAGGCCTCGTTAGCCAAAGTATTTTACTTGTATCCCCTCTCACACCGAGGCACAATGACTTAACATCTATTGGTATGTAAAGGACACTAGACCATCTGTAGACAGAACTATGTATGCAAAGACATATTTCAATAGCATATTAAATATAACGAAATCTCAAATAGACATAAAAGACAAATAAATATTTTAGTAAAGAGCAATTAGAATTCATTACATCCATCCCCAGAGGGGAGGAGTTTAGCTACTCAAAGCCATGACAAAAATAAAAGAAAGACATAACTGTTAGTTTGTAATAATCTAGAAGTCAATAATACGATAAATTATCATAAAGCTTCGTTCATGAATTGAATGTTTATCTATATATCATTTTGTTTCCTTGAGTATTATTGAATTTATGGATCATTTTGAGTTCATGACTGAAATTGTGAAACTCCATAATATAGATGACATATACTCTTAAAAAGTCACTGACCAAGGTAATTAGCAGGAATACTAATTACCGCGATAAGGTTAGTATGTGGATTAAAAGATGATTAAGTTTTACAAACCACCTGACACGAGATGTCATTTTAATCACATAGATACATGTTCTAGGAACATAGTATTTGACAGACCCCGAATGAAACATTAAATAGAATTGTGTTCGTGTCATTTATGTTTTCATTCAGTGTCACGTTCTACAGTATGAGGTATTTATCGTTCCCACTGAGAAATATGTATGTGTGATTGTTATCCACCGCTGTCCGTAAAAAGCAGTCATAACGGTCGCATTCCCATATGTATAGCGTAGCTAAGGAAATGATAGTCTACCAAAAGTACTATTTGTTCCTCGTATTTTATATGAGCTGTAGCATCACTGGGCCCCTTGATAGAGTAAGATTATCTGCTGGCAGTATAATTACAAGAGTAATTATATTTGATAATCTACTCAAGATCAAGAAAAGATTCAGTTAGCAAGGATGACACACATCTATCTTGAAACTAATATGATAGCTATGAGACAAAAGAATAGACACAAGTAAATTGTTTACTGGATCGTGATATTGTACAGTACAGCATCATCTGTGTAATTGGATGGTCATGATATATTCTGCCAGATACCGCTCATGATTATAGAAGTTAAAACAGTTTTAACTCTATTTACCAACATAACACAGATCCTATTGGGTCACACCATATAGGAGTTAATCGGAGAATCTTATTATGATTGATTATAAATTGGTTATGATCAATAGTAAGATGGTTAAATTAATTATACGTGTTATAATTAAATTATAAATGTTATGTAAAAATAACAAGCAAAAACATTAGTTAATTTATAAACGTGTATGACACGTTGTATAAAAGTTAACCGGTTAATTTATAAATGTGCAGGACACGTTGTATAAATTACCTAAACAAACAACTGCAAGAAATATAATTGTTTAGAATAATTATATGAATATTATTTGTATTCGGGCCGAGGGCATTCGGGTCTTTTCAGATTCGTCCTTATCCGCATGACATGTCGTCGATCCTATCCAGATGACGACGATCCTATCCAGATGACACATCATCGATACCGAAACAAACAACCGCAAAAAATATATATAATTGTTCAGAATAATTATATGAATATTATTTGTATTCGGGCCAAGGACATTCGGGTCTTTTTAGATTCGTCCTTATCTGCATGACATGTCATCGATCCTATCTAGATGACACGTCATTGATCTTATCCACATGACATGTCATCATCCTTATCCATTCAATGGCATATCTTGTAAATAGGCATATGTTGAGGGGTATTTCGGTCTTTTGCGAACCTCCTCAAAAGCCTATAAATAGAGAGGTATATGGAAAGAAAAACTCACTAATTCACACGTATCGTTTCATATAGAATCGAATCGGTATTTTCTCTCTTTCTCGGTTTCTCTCCCAAATAGTGTTTCGATTGAGAAAAGAAAGTTATACGCAGTTGACGTATAATATTGCGAGTTGTTGTGGAGTATATTTACGGGATCAATGAATAGTGTTTTACCAAATTTCGCGGTATGTCAGTTTTGCTCATTGATAAAACTGAGTAACTGAAAATTTGTGTTTACGGATTTTCGTCTTTTCCCCATGAATAGTGTTTTTGCATAATTTCGTGGTTTATAGTATTTCTGGCAAAAGAAATAAACCGCTCTCTGGTTAGTCCTGGTGGATAACCAATAGAGCCATCAGACGTCTGATGCTCCGAGACGAGTCATTCCAGATGTCGCTCTTCTCGCTCGGTCTGCATTCCAACTGTGATTTGGAAACAAGGTATAAATATGTTATATTAATCTATTTAATTGGTAAGTGGATTAAAGTTTTAGAAATCAATCATGGAGTAGATCTGTAAAATGATTAAATTGGGTTTTGATGCCAAAGGAATACTGAAGGTGAACCGCCTTGAAAAGTTTCCTGACATACCCCGTTTAATCCTGAGCTTAAGTTAGATGTAAAATTTTGTTTTACTCTTTCCGCACCTTAAGCAAATAAATGGGTTTGAACCGTCAAAACCCCAACATACTTAATCAATGGGTTTGAACCGTCAAAACCCAACAATAACCTAGAACCTAGAACACCTCTTCCTTAAAAGACTCATTCTTCTTCCACCTTGGACTTTGAGCGCCTCTTCTTCTCCACGACTCCAAATATTTCATGCAATATTTTGCTCTAAACTATGGACTTACATCACTAAAACATGCACACTAATTCCTATTACAAGAGGGGTTTATATAGCCTATCCTAAGGGTGAGGAGTCATGGAAGATCATGAGTGCCAAATATATATTTGAAGTGCTAAAAATAGACTTCAAAGCAAGGCAATGCCTACCACATCTGGAGATTCGTCATTCTAGAAGGTTGTTGTCCAACGGCTAAGATTTAATATAAACTAGACACTCCACAGATCCAATCTGTGTGCCCCTGTGGCATAGCCTTTATACCGCACGCGGTATAGCCGAGGCTATAGGGCACTGTACTTAGTCGAATTTCAGTGAATTTTGCCACGTGTTGTATGTTGTGCACTTTGTGTAAGGTGTTTGCATAATCCATGTGTTGCCCTATTTCGACGCTTCCTTCATAATCGGTCTAAATATGACATTTTTGCTCTGTTTTCGGTCTAAATTCACAATTTTCTCCAAAACCTGTTAAAATAAGCCTAAAAACACGTTTGCGGTGAATAATTCGAAAAAATGAATACTTTGCATACACTTTTTCATCATTTTCTGTACTAAAAAATAGTGATTTTCGTTATATGTTTTAGTGTTATCACCACTCGTGACATACACCATATGTGCAAAAGCACATTCGATGGTAAAGAGGCGATGGAAAAAATATTTTTTTGTAGTAGTGACAAATACAAATTGAATTGAATTGAATTTTTAACAGATATATACACGAATACGGATATTATTAATTCATAACTCTAATTTAGATATTTTAACAAAATTAACATATTATTTAACAAATTAATTTTGTCATTACAAAATAAAGTAACATGAAATACATATTGTCACACCCCGAGACAACCCGCCACGTATTTTTACGTAAGGCATACACACATCACATACATTATCAATAACAATATAAATAAAGCCATATTTAATTCATAATCAAATGAGTTTAACAAATGATCATGGCGGACATGACTAGTAATACAAGCACTGCCATGCTTGCTCAATGTATCAATTATTGAATCATGGAAACAAAACTAAACAACATGTTGCAATTTATCAATCATAAGCTTTTCCGCTTAGTCTCACTCTTGTCCTTGCTTGAATCATTCATCTTCATTTTTTGGAACCCATATAAAAGCGGAACGGGTGAGAGATCGAACCTTCTCTCAGTGCGGGATTTAGTTCCAGTCCGGAGATTTGTAAAATCATTCTTTTACTAAACTACTTTAATCATTCAACAATAATAAAAATATGTCATACTATGTAATTCTATCATGAATGAAACCTTTATAAATTCAAGACCATCCTACTAATCCAATATGCATATTTGACAATCATAATGCAACTATACTATCCTCATACAATCATGCTCACAAATGCACCATTCATCATAACATAAAACAATTTCCACTTTCATTTAATAACTAATAGCTCACTGACCATCACTTTTTTTGTGATGCGTTAATTCACTAACCACCACTTTGCTTGTGATGCGTTAATTCACTGACCACCCATCAACTGTGGATGCGCTATCTTGCACTTTTACCCTGCTAGCAGTTATCACTGACCATCACTTTGTTTGTGATGCGTTAATTCACTGACCATCCATCAACCGTAGATGCGTTACTTATCATTAATTCACTGACCATCCATCACCCGTGGATGCGTTACCTCATAATTAATCACTCCACATCAATTCACATTTATTTCATGATATGCAACAATCCCAAGGTATCTATTATGTTCATTAACCATATGCAAATCTTTGGTTAACAAGGCAATACCCTATCCATTTATGATTTCCAATGATGCCTAATTCAAAATATTTACGGAAGATTCGATTCACAACATGCAATCAATTCACACGTATGCGTCATGAAATAAAATATTAAGGAAATAAGTATTTTACAAAAAGTCCAGGAAACCCACACTGGTAAATTCTTGACCGTTAACCGTGTCTCTTAGTCCCTCGTAAGTTGAACCTAAGGATTAAATATACCTCTATTTCATAAAGGTCACGCATTCTTATTTTCTAAAGTTCTCTATTTATCATTATAATCACATATTATTAGTTTTAACTTTTTAAACTGTGGCTAGTCTAAACCTTTGATATTATATGTGGTGTTAAATAATTACAAGAAATAAAGAAAGCAAATCAAGCAAATTTGAAGCTTTATATCACAGATGGTTTTGATTCACATGCTTTATATTTATTTATTTATTTTGATATCATGGATTTGAAAAGAATTAGTATTTATTATATAACTACTAATTAAGATAATAATTTAAATGAGTACTTAAAATCACAGAAATATATCTTTACTCCATTACATAAATAATTTAAGAATTTCTCATTAAGAAAGGAATGAATTTTATAACCGAATCATTTTTATCAATTTTAACAACTAACAATAGATGAACAAAGCAAAATCAAATCCATGTGGAGTACAGAAGCATCGTGCCATGCATGGTTATTCAATTAATATAACTAAGTAATGTGTCATTATGAAACTAATCATCTTTAATTAGACAAAGGAGAAAAGGAATTAAAGAAGTAGATGACTTGGTTATTGTACATTATTTTCTTTGAAAATTTAGAACATCTAGGTTTCATGAATACAATTTAATACCAAGACCTTATCGTTAAGAAAAATGAGAGATATGAAGTGTATTACTTGAAATTTGTGGTTTAGGAAGTGTACGCGCAGCAGTCACAGTTTTGGACGGTTCTCGACGGTTGAGACTCCAATCGGGATAAATCCAGTGCTTATGGTTCCGTATCGCCGAGCACTACAACTCTCATGTTGAACACTTCTCCAAAATCTGGACGTACGGGCAGTGGTTCTCTTTGGAAGTTGGCTACCCGGTTTGGGTCCAGCAGGAGTTTAGATCCGAAATGGGAAAAAAAGGGTGCCGTGGCGGCTAGGGTTTGAGAAGAGGTTTATATAGAGGTGTGGCTAAGGTTTGCCTCCAACTTCTGGGTGGGTTGGACTGGGCTTTTATAGGCCATGATTAAATTTAATATGTCAATTTGAACTAAGGACAGAAATAGGTTTCTGCTGTTTTAATTTTTATTTTCAAAGATTGACAAAACTGGATTTATGAGTTCGGAATATGAAATTATTTTTCACATAAGAGTTGTAGAAATTTTTGTTATGGTTCTAACGCAACTGTTTTCACCTTAATCGGATTTCCCAGTGAGAAGAAAAGATAGAAATGGTCGACGGAGGTCTGCAGTCTCCTAACCGAAACGTCCACTGACTTTATAATTTTACAGAGAATCCTACATTCGGAATTTAGGGTAGTCTTATACACGAAAGTTGTAGATCATTAAGTTCTCTTTACAGATATTAAATTTCATTCAAATCTGAACTAATATGAGTGATCTGTGATTAGAATACTAACGGTTGTTCATTTGAAAATTACCACAGAAGCTAAATTCGGAAGGTTATCAAAAGATATAGCTCAAACGAAGTTTTTAAATAAGATTTTGATTTGTATTTATTTCATAATTATTTGAAGTCAACTAAGAAGACGTTTGTTTCAGAAATTAGATGGGCAATTATTTTAATTTTTATGAGATTCTCTACAATATTTTCTATGAGGACAATTATGCATGTCATTCCAACTCAAGACATGAATATATATTTAATTTGTTTCTCGTTTGGGCTTAATCTTTGTTATTATATTTTATTATTATTATTATTATTATTATTATTATTATATATGTGTGTGTGTGTGTGTGTGTATATATATATATATATATATATATATATATATATATATATATATATATATATATATATATATATATATTTTATGATATCAAATATCATACCTAGAAATAACGTGGTGTTACACATATATAATTCAGATATTCGATTATTGTAGTAAACAAAAACAAAAAAATTCTCATACTATTCTTGTTATTTCATTACAAAATATACATTAATTTAACAAAAAAAATAATCATTAATGTAATCCATATCTTTAATATAAAAAAAAATATCAACAAAACAAATATTTTTCTCTTAACATACATAATTCTAAAACAAACGAATATAAGATCTTACAAATATGAATAATTATCCATATTCGTATATGTATCCGTTTTGAAAACTAAAACTGTATTTGCATTTGTAACTGTATAAATCATATCCATATTTATATCCGTATTCTTAAATTATATGTATATGGAAATCTGAATCTGCAATAATTTGAATGCGAACTCAGATACAGACGGATAATAAATGATCCTTCGCACCCCTGTGATTGCATTTTTGTAAAAAGAGATTTAAGTTGAGTTCACTAGAAAAAGTAAATGAAGTAGAAAATTTGTTATTTGCGATTTGAGGGGTGTGCAGCGTCAAAAGGCATCAGTACCTAATAAATTACCTAACCAAAAGCTGATAAGTATTTCATTAAGAGTCGCATTGTTAGCCACATAATAAAAGATGATTACAGAATTCGCCACCACATCACACATGCACTTTTCTTTTCACTAAAACAAAAGTCTCTGTACATTTATTGTGATAAAAGCGGAGCGGGGAATCTTTTTAATGCAAAAAAAAAAAAAATTAAAAAATTAAAAATCTTTGACACATAATAATTAGTGGTGGTAGATGACATGACAGCTATGAGTTGCATTATGTGTAGCCATTTCATGGATTAAATCAAAATCAATTATATGCTAGTTAGTTAGTGACATGCTTGTACTTGAAAATTTACATAATTCATTGAAATTTAATCTCCCAACTTAGTTGTGCCTGATTCATTGATAAATAACTGCGCAGTTTATGTGTACTATTTAGTTACTTATACCTCTCTTTAAGCTTTAAGGTTTAAGCTTTAAGCAAGCATCTTTTTGGATGCAATGTCTTTTGAAAAGATGATCAGTTGCAGAGTAGCTTTATCATTATATTCATTTCTTAAAAAATAAAATCAGGCAAATGTGTATATTAATATTTGTGCACACTTGAGTTCAGTGATAAAAACTCTCTTCTTTTTTTAAGTGAACAAAAACTCTGTTAAAACAGAGAAATGTGTGCAGTGCAGGCATGAATACCTCGACTGGGGGATGTACATGTACTGGTTAATAATTGTCCCACTTGCGACTGCAGTTCAAGTGTTCAACCACCACCTTTTTCAAGAGTCACAGGCCAAGCCAAACAACTCACCAGAAACCAAAACCAGCAAACCTTTTTGAGAGAAAAAAATAATAATAATAATTTAATCTATGTCCAGTGTCCTTCTCTCTACATTACAAATATACACCTGGAACAGTCCAAATTTCCTGTGAACCCAACGACCCCTCCCCTGTTTTCCTCAAAAGTAAATTAATCAATCAATGTATCTATCAACCCAAAGGTTTGCTAACCAAAGAAAAAGCCTCCTCAAGTCCTACTCACACCATCACATGCACTTTGTATAGTTGTTATCAGTCCAACCAATATACAGACAGACATAGATATCTAAGAAAGAGAACGACATCAGAGGAGAAACAAAAATCTATCTACTATATTCATCAAATATCTTATTGACAAGACAGCCACCCCAAAAAAATTTAAATCTCAGCCTGATTCCTCAATCCAGTATTCACAGTATTCACCCCTGCCCGTACCTTCCTCTTTGACCGGCGTCGAGGCATTACAACCTTCGACTCACCCCACTCCCAGAATTTCTCTTTCTCTGAAATTATATTATCACACTCAGGAAAAGTTGTCGAGTACCTGACAGTGTCATAGCAAACAGTATATGTCATGTAGCGATTCCTGAACTGGCGCATAGCATTGCGTTTTTTAGAGGTCATGATAGCATATTCCTCTGTCATTAACTCCACCTCAGACTCTGCGCAATCCTCAATTGATGGTGCTTGCCGAATGTTATTTGCCCGGCATCCTTGAAGGACAAAATCTGAAAATTCTGATATGAAAGGGGCGTATTTGTAATTAACCTTGAATTTTCCGCCTTCTGTGGCCCATGCTGAGCCGTCCCAAATAGTCGCGTATACATACATCGGCTTAGAGGGAAAGTCACCACCCATCTCCTCATTTCGGATTACCTCTCTTATTGGAATGTCATCAATGTAGAATCTGAAATAAATAAAATGGCTTCAATTAAAAAAATCTAGGTCGGTTTTGTAAAAGGTCTGATCATATTAAAAAAATTAACTAAAATTTTGAAAATCAAGTAATAGAAGGACATACATAATATTATTTGAGGTCCATAAGATAGAATAATTATGCGGCTCTTCAGATGGGTCAAATGGGAGGAGATATCGCTCCTCCCGGCCCCGGCTGGTGCTGCCATTTCCATAAATATTTGTCTGTACTCTCCACTCCTTCCCTTTTCTCTCGCCCAAAAACTCAAAATCCAACTCATCATGGTTATGCTCATATGCATCTCCATTCGATAACTGCAATAGCAACACAATTTATACAAAAATTAAGATTAAGTTCTTAAAATTAATTGTTAATTAACAAAGAACAGTATGAACTACAGTTAATCATTGGCTGCTCAATTGGTTGTTCATTATGGTACTTTTTTGTAGGGAGTTCATTATAGTACTTGAAAAACATACTAAATTAAACATGGTATGGTATGCAGGAGGCAGTTCCCATGTGCTTGTTGGTCTGGCCAACCCTTTTTTGCTGTACAAGACATCTTTATACTATAAAAAACTGCTTATAAACATAGGAGTGTTGTTACTATTATTATTATTATAATTAAATTTTTAAAATCGAATTGACCCTTTCCACTATGTAGCTCTGGTTCAAACTTTAAACTAGTCCTGTAAGTCACAACAGAAGTCAAAGAAAAAGGAAACTTGATAGAGTAAATATGTGTACTGTTAATTATTACATGGCCATTAGCTTTAACTTAATTTGATACTATTGTGGTATACTTTGTGTTATAACAGACTGAAAGCTTTAGTCATTTTAACAAATTAAACAGTTACAATTCTTATTTGATATTATTAATTACACTTTTAGAAGCTCCCTTCAGAACTATCCACCAGTAAAATACTGTTCCACCACTTAAATTTTTTTTCCATCTCATCTTCTTCCAAAAAGAAAGATACGACAACACATAACAGTAAGACATAACCTATATATAGTATTACATGGATGTACCGACCACTTAAAAAAATGGTATTCAGAGCAATGCATAAGACCATACACTATACAACTCCAGTAAAGTTGCATGTACCTAAATCAAATTTGTAAGTTCATGTACTTGGTGAAAAGCTGCATATCATATATATAATCTGTACTAGACAGAAAGGTATGCTTGCACAAAAGTCATATGTTGCTGCACAAATCACATAACTAGGCTAAAATGAAAAACTATTACTCTAGTTGAGTACTAGCTAGCTTTTGTGAAACTAATTTCTTTATTTATTTATTTCCTTTTTATGCCACAACACTTTTCTGATTAAAATATGTAAATGGATACCGAAAGGAGACGGTAAATAATGTAAAGATGGATTTCAGAAGTAGCACTAAGCATGTGACAGATAAGTCCCTCCTACCGCACCAAACAAAACATTAATTTTACACTACCTTAATAATTTTTTTTTTGGTGATTACTCTACCATACATTAACTTTTTAACTTATGAACTTTTTTAAACATGAGTTTGTATGCAGTATTAAAAGTGGTGTCGCCCCGTCCATCCCCAAGCCACTTGATTAATCATTATGATAATAAAAAAGCTTAATTTGTAGAATTTATTTATGATGGTCCAATGGCTGAATAGAATAGTACTGCACTACATAAGATAGTGTTCTCATTTATGTAATGTACTTTTGACAGGTTAAGTTAGTGACAACTCAGTTGTTGGTCTTAATTAAGCTAACAGTTTTTACCCAACATGATTTATCCTATTGTATATTGAATGCAGGTTACAAATTAAGAGATAAGAGAGAGTCGGAAGGAATAATCGATCCACCTATATTTCTCTCAAAGCTTCAAGTCTAAATAATAAACCTTACAGTGAATTTAGTCTCCTATTGGAGCTATATTTTTAGAAAAAGTAGAAGATTGTGCTCTGTCCTTGAGAGATAATTATGTGTGTGAATAAGCAGCATGCAAAACCAGGGGAATGAAACACACACACACACACACACACACACATATATATATTAGTGAATTAATTTATATGTCTTCGCTCTAGTAGAAAGCAATTAGAATTACATGCAACAATTAATATATATAAGTATAAGCAATGAGAAAACTTACATAAAAGGCCACAACAACTCCAGCGGTATAGCCCCTTGGAAGCTTGATCGAAGCACTGAAGAAACCATGCTGATACGAATCCGTTGATATAAACCCCGAACCTAGCTAATTCAAACAACAAGTCCCGATTTCAAATTCACAATCCACAGACGACAAACATCTCGATCGACGCAATCAATCGCATACTAATCTAATATAATCTAATCCAATCGATTCAATCGCATACCTGAGTAACGGTCGAGCTTGAGACGAACGCTGGTACCATCTGGAGACTTGACGAGATTCCCGCCTCCAAATAGGTGAGAATAACCTTCGTCAAAGGATATAGTCTGAGGCGTATCAGCGTACGAGGCGGCGCCGGTGGTCGCCACCGCTAAAACGGCCATGACAAGCCCTAGTAGAAAATTGGACATATTGCTGCTATATACAATTCTATCTCTGTGTGAAGAATTGAGTGCGTGCGTGTAGAAGACGTTTGTTTGTTTCACCATCTCTATTCTCTAATCCTCTATCGCGTCGCTTGTTGTCGTCTTGTTCATATATGGGTGGCAAAGGGAAGGAGAGGGTTTTCTGTGGAGTTGGTGTATCTTTAATCTTTATAAAAGAAAAGAAAGGGGTAGATGGCGGCGGTAGTTTAACCACTGACAGTGGGCTCATTACTTAATTAGGCGACTGTTATACGGTCTACAACTATTGAACACCGGGACTATTCATATTTTAGTCTTGGAATGGAGTGCCTAGTGGGAGTAGTAGAGCTGAAGAAGAGAACACGGATTGGATTGGAGGATAAATCAAATGGAATATTAATAGCAGGCAGCGACAATTATTCCGAGGCTTTGGTTTTCGTAATAGGAAAATACCTTTTTTTATCCCTCTATGGGCCCGTGGCACCAAATTTTATAATATTTTCTTACCTTATACCTTCTCTTCTGACTGAGGATTATTACAGCGACAATTATTACGGCTTTCTTTCTCATTCTACATTTTTAAAAGTTCAAATCGTGGATCTAAATTGTTAGATGTGATCTCTACAATAATATGTGTTTGGAGACTAAATTTTATATTTTTTAGAATTTTTTTACTATTTATTAAGATGGGTACAAAAACTAATCAAATTCAGATCATTGAATTTTGTATTCATCTTAATAGATAGTAAAAAAATTTCAAAAAATGTAAAATTTAGTCTCCAAACACATTTTATTGTAGATCACATCTAATAGTTTGAATTGACGATTTGGATTTTGCAAATGTAGAAAATAGTTGTAAAAACTTGTAATTCAAAAATTGTTGTAACTTGATCCCTTCTCATACACACACACACACACACACTAATATTATACCCGTGTGTTGCAACGGGGATATATTATAAGAAACAAATATATCAATGAAAATAATAATTATCTAAAAATTAAGACACATGTTAATAGAAAATTTATATGATTTTGTATTTTTAATTAACTTTAATCGTGATCTCTAATAACAATTTGATGATGTGATGATTCTTTATTTTTAAGTACTAATAATATCAAATAATAGCTCGATTCAAATCTAATATCAAATATCATACAACAATTCAATATCGACATATAATATGATATAAAAAGCATAAATAAAAAATGTTATCATGTGTATGTATAGGATATATATGAGGAGGGATCGGATGACATCGTTTTTTGGTGACATCGGATGACACTGTGCATTTTCAAAGTCTAAACAGTCGATCCAAATCGTTCAACTTAATGGATATGTTAAAATGTGCTTGCAGATCAAATTTTACATTTTTCTGAATTTGTTTACTATTTATTAAGATGGGTGCAAATATTCAACAGTCTGAATATAGCGATTTTGTTAAATACTTAATAAATAGTAAAAAAAAAGTCCAAAAAATGTAAAATTTGATTTGCAAGTACAATTTAACATATCCATTATGATGAACAGTTTGGATCGAATATTTGGACTTTGAAAACTTTGAAAATGCACGATGTCATCCGATATCTCCAAAAAACGATATCATCCAATCCCTCCTCTATATATATATACACACATATTATAAGATAAATATGTACTAACACACATTCCAATTTTGTATTCTTCTTCTTCTTTGTTTCTAATTTAGAATACACACACACACACACACACACACACATTGATATATTATATATTGAAAATATATTTTAAATTGCCCACACCAATATGTATAGAAACAAAGAAAGAGAAATAAGAAAATGGAAAAAATTTGATTTCCATTATGATCAGTATAGAAATGAAGAAAAAGTAAGGAAACAAAGAAATAAAAAAATTGAAGATGGCGTCTTCTCAATTAAAGATGAGAAATATAGAAACAAAGAAATAAGGAAATGAATAAATATATAGCTAAATTTCAGAATTTGTTCAATTTTGATTGTAACATATCATGTGGCATCACATGTGGTGAGTATACCTTTAGAGTGAGTCTATGGCACTATGCATATCATGGGTTGGTCTGTGCTACGGCTCAATATTTGAGTCTTCAAAATTCTAATAGTCGATCTGAACCGTTCATCTTGTTCTCCATATTAATATGTGTTTGGAGACCACATTTTACATTTTTTGAAATTTTTTTACTATTTTTTTAGACATTTAGAAAATCACTTGATCTGAACATTCTGGACCATCCAAAAATAGTCATTTTCAATAAATCTAAAAAAATAGTAAAAAAAATTTTAAAAAATGTAAAATTTGGTCTCCAAACACATATTAATATGGAGAACAAAATGAACTGTTCGGATCGACCATTAGAATTCTGAAAAGTCAAATATTGAGCTGTAGCACGAGCCAAATCATAATATGCATAGTACCATAGACTCACTCATACTTTTAACTAAATTTAGACTTTTATACATAAAATAGATGCATTTAATCAAAAAAAGGCAAATTATGTAATTGGAGGGCTGAGATCAAATACAAAGTTACATCTTTCAATCATAATCGTTGGCGGATCGGACACCCAACATGCTTTAATAATAGAATGGAGATATATATACAGAGAGAGAGAGAGATGGGCTATGGTACATTGCAATGTATAGCCTTTTTTGTATATTGGACTATAAATCACATGATTCAAAGTCCAAATAATCGATCCAAACCGTTCATCTTGTTGTCCATATTAATGTGTTTGGAGACCAAATTTTACATTTTTTTTTTAAATTTACTATTTTTTTTATTTATTGAAAATCGTTGTTTTTAGAAAAATCTGGACTATAAAAAAACAACCATTTTCAATAAATCTAAAAGAATAGTAAAAAAATTCAAAAAAAAATATAAAATTTGGTCTCTAAATACATATTAATATGGACAACAAGATGAACGGTTTGGATCGGTTATTTGGACTTTGAATCACGTGATTTATAGTGCAATGTATCGTAGTCCGTGTGTGTGTGTGTGTGTGTGTGTGAAGGGTTCCAATGCCTCATTATTTTCATACCTCATCATATCTCATATTTTATATCTTCGTTTTCAAAGTTCAAATTGTCGATCCGAACCGTTCAACATAATATTTATACTAAAATATGCATGAAGATGAAATCATTGTTTTTGAACCGTTAAAAAAATAACGATTTTCTTCCCATCTTAAAAAATAGTAAAAAAATTTCAAAAATTATAAAATTTCATCCCTAACCATACTTTAGTATATATATCATGTTGAACGGTTCGGATCGATAATTTAAACTTTGAAAATAAGGATATAAAATATAAGGTATGAAAAAGATGAGGCATTGGAACCCTCCTATATATATATATATATATATATATATATATGAGTGGAGTTAAAATGCACCCTCTTTTTTGTGCTCCAAACGTGCACCCTCCTCTCGTTTCTTCATTTTTAAAGTTCAAATAGTTGATTTGAATCTACCAACATGTTCTACATATTAAAATGTGCTTGGAGACCAAATTTTACATTTTTTGGAAATTTTTTACTATTTTTTCAGAATTTTTTATTAAACTCAACAATAATAAAAATTTCAGCACAGTGATGATTTTCAAAAATTCGGAAAAAATAGTAAAAAATTTCCAAAAAATGTAAAATTTGGTCTCCAAACACATTTTAATATGTAGAACACGTTGGTAGATTCAAATTAACTATTTGAATTTTAAAAATGAAGAAACGAGGGAAGGGTGCACGTTTGGAGCACAAAAATGAGGGTGCATTTTAACCCCACTCTATATATATATATATATATAGACAACCTAATATGCTTTCAGCAGCACTTCGGCTGAAGTGCTGCCAAAAGCGTATTAGCCTGTCTCTCTCTCTCTCTCTCTCTCTCTCTCTCTATATATATATATATATATATATATATATATATATATAACGAGAGATAGGGAGAGAGGTTGGTTATTCTACTTCTATAAGCATATAAGAGCATATCCTTATAACTCATTTTTGCATTTTCATGTCCAAATGGTTGATCTGAAGCGCTCAACATGTTCTCCATATTAATATGTGCTAGAAGACCAAATTTTATATTTTTTAGAATATTTTTTACTATTTTATTAGAATTTTTCAAAACAGGGTATTTCATTTTTTTTATTATTTTTAATATTTTTTATGACTATTTTGAAAAATTCTGAAAAAATAGTAACAAGATTCCAAAAAATGTAAAATTCAATCTCCAAACACATATTAATATGGAGAACATGTTGAGCGCTTTAGATCAACCATTTGGACATTGAAAATGCAAAAATGAGCTATAAGTATATGTTCTCATATACTTATGGAAGTAGAATATGTTGTTCTAGCAATAATTTTTTTCATCTATTTGCCTAATTTGCAAAACATACAATTATTGAATTTTACAATTTTTTCTATTTTAGAGTTATGCAGGTTCAAACCAATTGAAATTGCAATATGGATCGCTTGAACTGAAAAAATCATGAAGACATTTATCAAGAATTTAATTTGTAATATTTTAAACTTGGTAAAGTGTGTTTGATACTGTTTCAACAGGTTACAAATGTTGATAATGTTTGTAAAACGTTATAATGATATACCTGTAAGAAAACACTGAGGAACAGCTTGATCAAATACAAAGGAATCAAAAACGTCACCTCAATGTTTTAAAACGTTGTAACGTTTTAATTAAATTTCCAAACTTCAGAATTCTTGTTTTTGATCAAGTTTCCACAGAGTAAAATTATTGGTAACGTTTTAATCAATCTCGCAGAAAAAGAAAACCTAAATTCAAATTTTGAATTAAAACATTGTAACGTTTTATAAAACGTTGGTAACGTTTTAAGTCAAATTGCTCTTTCTGGGGCTATTTCTATAAATAGAGTTTTGGGCCTTCTTCCCAAACTCTTTCAGCCGACCCTAACTTTCAAAACATTGTTTTTTAGTGAGCTTGAGTCCTTCATTGTTGCTTGAGCTTAATACTTCAATATCTGTCAAACAACCTCAACCCACTTCACTAATCTTGAGTTAGATTAGGTTAGAGTAATATCTTGAGTGTTCTTCTGGAGGATCAAAACTTTGAGACTTCGTTCTCGCTTTAAGTTGGTCGTGTGACTTCCCGTTGGTTGTAAGGATTCACCGGTTCATAAGTTGTAAACTTTTCTCATTGAGAATAGAAAGCCGCACCTAGAAGAGGTTACGACGCCCCGGAGACGTAGGCCTTTGTTTTGCCGAACTCCGTTATCACCCAACATGTCAAATTTCTCTAAACTCTTCTATTTACTTTTTAATTGCAATTATTTCTCAATTTTAAACGATTAGCGGTGCATTTAGTATAACATAATAGCCAACATATATATATATATATATAAAGAGAGAGAGAGAGAGATAGGCTAATGTGCTTTCAGTAACATATGAGACGAAATACACACGGTCCAAATTTGAAATTTCAAAACTAAAAAAGTCGATCTGAACCGTTCATCTTGTTCTCCATATTAATATGTGCTTGGAGACCAAATTTTATATTTTTTTGAATTTTTTTACTATTTATTAAGCCACTTTGAAAATCGCTAATCCAACGGTTTTACTATTTTGTTAAACCACCGTTGGATCAGTAATTTTTCAAATGGCTTAATAAATGGTAAAAAAATTCAGAAAAATGTAAAATTTGGTCTCCAAACACATTAATATGGAGAACAAGATGAATGGTTCAGATCGACTTTTTGAATTTTGAAATTTCAAATTTGGACCGTGTATTTCGACCCATATGCTACCAAAAGCACATTAGCCTCTCTCTATATATACATATATATATCAAATGACCGATCCAAACTGTTCATCTTAATCTCCATATTAATATGTACTTAGAGACCAAATTTTACATTTTTGGAAATTTTTTACTATTTATTATGCCACTTTGAAAATCGCTGATCCAACGGTGCCCTTTGATTTTGCTGTTACTGTTGGATCAGCGATTTTCAAAGTGGCTTAATAAATAGTAAAGAAATTCCAAATAATATAAAATTTGGTATCCAAACACATATTAATATGGAGAACAAGATGAATGGTTTGGATCCATGATTTGGACTTTCAATCCGGTAATTTATAGTCCAATGCACAGAAATATTTATGCATTGCAATGTATGGTAGCCTTACTCTCTCTCTCTCTCTCTCTCTCTCTATATATATATATATATATAGAGAGAGAGAGAGAGAGAGATAGGCTATGGTGCATTGCAATGCATAGGCACCCTTGTGCATTGGACCATAAATCATCGATTCAAATTCCAAATGATCAATCCAAACCATTCATCTTGTTCTCCATATTAATATATGCTTGGAGACCAAATTTTACATTTTTTGGAATTTCTTTTACTATTTATTAAGCCACTTTGAAAATTGCTAATCCATCGGTTCAGAAATTTTTACTGTTTTTACTGTTCACCCAGATTTGCAGATTTTCAATAAATCTAAAAAAATAGTAAAAAAATTCCAAAAAATATAAAATATGGTCTCCAAGCACATATTAATATGGAGAACAAGATGAACGGTTTGGATCGGTCATTTGGACTTTGAATCGGTCATTTGGACTTTGAATCGGTGATTTATGGTACAACGCATAAGGGTGCCTATGCATTGCAATGCACCATAGCCCATCTATATATATATATATATATATATATATATATATATATGCATTGCAATATATGGTAGCCTTACTATCTCTCTCTGTCTCTCTATATATATATATATACAGAGAGAGAGAGAATAAGGCTATCATACATTGCAATGCATAGGCATTTTTGTGCATTGGACTATAAATCACCGGATTCAAAGTCCAAATGATCGATCCAAACCGTTTATCTTGTTCTCCATATTAATATGTGTTTGGATACCAAATTTTATATTTTTTGAAATTTGTTTATTATTTATTAAGCCACTTTGAAAATCGCTAATCCAACAGTGCCTTTTGATTTTACTATTACCGTTGGATCAACGATTTTCAAAGTGGCTTAATAGATAGTAAAAAAATGTAAAATTTGATCTCCAAAGACATATTAATATGGAGAACAAGATGAACAGTTTGAATCAGTCATTTGAACTTAATTAATAAAAGCAAGTAGGTGCCGTGGAAGAAAGAAAAATTCTAATTCGATACAATTATAATTGATTCTTAATTGAAATTAAGAAAGAGATGTTCTAATACAAACAAGTAACAGTAACAATAGAAATCCTCTAAAATTGATTATTGATTCTTCATATTGTTTTTGTAGATACAAACTCTTGTATAGGCGATCCAATTTTAATTCAAAATATCTAATTCTACTTGGTAATTAATACTAATTACTCATAAATCATACTACTAAAGAACGATGTTGTAAGAAGAGCAATGTCAACGGAGAGCTGCTGGGGGAGGGATAGGAGGCGAGAGAGGGGCATTCAAGAGTATGACGAGCAATGAGAGAGGTTGTGGGTTGGAGCGGGAGAGAGGCTTGGAGTTGGGGCGTGTGTTGGGCCCATCGAATGGTTAAAAAATGAATAGTACATAATGACACTATATATGCATAGCACTGTAGCCTAACTCTATATATATATATATATTGGCGCAGACTAATGCCAAAAAATTATGACATTGGAACATAAAGGCCTTCTACAAAAACGAAGTACTTTTTGCCACAATTTGTTTTCTATTATAAAATAAAGATAAACAAGCACAAAGAAAAATAAACAAGATGGAGAGAAAAATGATGACAATCTATTTATTCATACATTTATCATGTGTGTACAATACAAGATTACAAAACCTATATTTATAGGTTCCAAATTGTAAATGAAAGCCATACAGATAATAAATGGAGAAATGAATTCCAATAGTAGTGGGCATCAATGTGCATGGAGTAGTGGGGAATATGAGAGTTACAAAATGAATGACATCCACACATTTAATATTTATTCATAACACTCTTCATTGGATGTCCATTATATAAGAATATGCCTCGTTAAAATCTTACTAGGAAAAATCATATGGGATAAAAACCTAATGAAGGAAAAAGATTACAATATTCTTCTAAATACGCAACTACAGCCTTACCAGAAAAATCCAGTGGAAAAAATCATGGTTAAGGAAAATATAGTGGATATTAACTCCCCCTCATGACAGCATCAATCAAGATATTTAAGTCAGCAAACTCCAATATTACAAACTAGCTTTTCTAATATTGCAGTGGGGAGTGCCTTAGTGAATAAATCTGCTAGATTTTTCACTTGAACGGATTTGCTAAACATTAGTAACATTATTCTTTTGGAGATCATATGTGAAAAAGAATTTTTGTGAAATATGTTTTGTTCTATCTCCTTTAATGTATCATTTCTTTCATTGAGCAATACATACAATATTATATTCATGTATGATCGTTGGAATCATTTCTCTAAAAGAAAAGCTATATGTCTGACAAATGTGTTGAATCACAGATCTTAACCAAATACATACTCAGCTTGCTTTTGTGTATTACTAAATTTTCTCATAGATAGCGAAGTATATGTTTAATTATATGCCAATATCTTCACGTGGGAGAAGAACTATATCTTGCTAATGAATTTATAGCAAATGATATATCATGTATTGTATATCCATTAAGATGCATAAGTGCTCATATTGCACTATGTCATGGTACTTCAGGACCAAATAGTTCTTCATCATTTTCTCGAGGTCTAAAATGATCATTATTCACATCTAATGAGATTACAACCATCAGAGTGCTTAATGGATGTTATTTATCCATATAAAATTATTTCAGCACTCTTGCAATATAATTTTCTTGATGCATAAAAATATCATTTTTAAATGTTCGATTTGCAATCCAATGCAATATTTTGTTCTCCCAAGATTTTTCATCTCAAATTATTCCTTTAAATAATTTATTGCTTTTGGAAGCTCTTCAGGAGTTCCAATGATACTTAGATAGTCAACACAAACTGCAATTATAACAAAATTATTTCTATATCTTTTCCTGAAAATACATGGATAGATCGTATCATTCTTATATCCATATTTCAATAAATATTCACTTAAACGATTATAGCATATGCGTCCATATTGCTTTAATTGATATAAAGATTTATTCAATTTAACTGAATAATGTTCTCGATAACCTAAATTACATGTTTCAGGCATCTTAAATCCTTCAGAGATTTTCATACAAATACCAATATCAATCAAGCCATTTAAATAGGCTGTAATAATATCCATTAGACACAAATTAAGTCTTTCATGTATTGCCATATCAATTATAAAAAAAATTATTGCATCCACCACAAGTGAGTATATCTCAAAATTTAACCTTAAACATTTTGTTTTCACATAAATATCAATTTCTATCATTCATAATTTGTCTTCAGTTATTGGGACTGCAGGCCCAG
Organism: Carex pumila; assembly: GCA_033356055.1. NCBI lineage: Eukaryota > Viridiplantae > Streptophyta > Magnoliopsida > Poales > Cyperaceae > Carex > Carex pumila. The sequence goes on from JARJHM010000684.1 coordinate 83,407, forward strand.
CATTAATATATATTTTTTTAAGATAATTTAATTTTTGTCTCAATTGTGTCTTTCTATTTTGGCCAATAATTTCTAAGTCGACATTCTTTAATAGATTTCGGGTCATGATCATCAATATTTATTATACTTAGTGCTATATTATATGTAAAAATATCATTAACATCAATTTTATCTCAGTTTCATCTTATTCCATTCATGATATAATTTATCGAGATCTCTTTATTTTCCTGAATTTCATATACTTGAGTTTCTGCTGGAACTCCAATATTATTTATAAATTTGATTCTCCTCTAGAGTTTTATGTGAAATTATCATATCCTCGACTTGACAATTTTCATTCTTTGCTTCTTTTTTTCTGAGGATTTTTTTTTATCTTTTTAATCTTTAGAACCGATTATTTTTTCATGCTTCATGCGTATTATAATTAGTCTGTCCAACAGGAACACCAACTTTAATTGGAGCATTAACAACTGGTACATGTAATTTGGTCACTTTTTTTGAGTCTGTGGATGTGTCTAGCAATTGATTCACTAATCTTTGCAAATGAATTATCTTTTGAACATTTAGTTCACATTCTTTAGTACGAGGATAAAAATAAGATGATGATAATTTATACTAATATTTTTTTTTTCTAACTGATAGTTTCTCCCCCATAAGGTTGGAAATTTTTATTCATCAAAATCACAACCGATAAAATTAGCCATGAATAAATCTCCCATCAATAGTTCTAGATACTCTATTATATATGGAGATTCAAATTCAATATAAATTTTCAGCTTTCTTTGATATCCCATTTTAGTGTGTTGTGGTGGAGCAATTAGAATATATACTGCACATTTAAAAATTCTTATATGGGAAATATTAGGTATATGACCAAAAATCAATTATAAGAGGAAGTTTTTTGGCTAATATGCTATGGGTAGCTAAGAGGCCTCTGTGCTACGGCTCGGATTTTGAGTTTTCAAAATCCTAACGGTCGATCCAAACCGTTCATCTTGTTCTCCATATTAATATGTGTTTGGAGACCAAATTTTACATTTTTCTGAATTTTTTTACTATTTATTAAGCCACTTTGAAAACCGCTGATCCAACGGTAGTTTCTGGTTTTACTGTTGGGTTAAGCCACCGTTGGATCAGGGGTTTTCAAAGTGGCTTAATAAATAGTAAAAAAATTCAGAAAAATGTAAAATTTGGTCTCCAAGCACATATTAATATGGAGAACAAGATGAACGGTTCGGATCGACCGTTACGATTTTGAAAACTCGAAATCTGAGCCGTAGCATGGAGGCCTCTTAGCTACCCATAGCACCGTAGCCACGTCCTTTATAATAGCTAATTGGCATAATAAAAATTAGTTTTGTTGCATGTAAAATATCATATCTCTCCTCCTTATTAAGGACCTTAATGTCTAGATCCTACAAGGATCCTGATTTACTGATTTTTTTCGAAAGGATGCTCAGCCATTGAATTTCCAAATCGCACATAGAAGAATTTTCCAAATTATGCGCTTCAACACTTAAGCATGCACTGGTCGCGCCTCATATGATCCCAGCACCCGTAGACCGTGCGCTGCACCCGTGGACCACGCCTCTGAACAACGCAAGACGCCTACGGACTGAGCATGTGCACCGTGCACCCTTTTTTCTGCTGAAGGCGGGATTCGAACCCAGTTGGGTTCTGTTGGTGCCAAATTCTTACCACTACACTAGAGTTCACATGTGTTATCTTGTAGATAAATATAGTATTTAACTATTTTTCTATACAAATTTGATTTAAATTATAATTATATAAATATCATATATAAAATAATATATATATATATATATATATAGGTTTTGGCTAATATGCTACGGGTAGCTAAGAGGCCTCCGTGCTACGGCTCGGATTTTGAGTTTTCAAAATCCTAACGGTCGATCTGAACCGTTCATCTTGTTCTCCATATTAATATGTGCTGGGAGACCAAATTTTACATTTTTCTGAATTTTTTTACTATTTATTAAGCCACTTTGAAAACCGCTGATCCAATGGTAGTTTCTGGTTTTACTGTTGGGTTAAGCCACCGTTGGATCAGGGGTTTTCAATGTGGCTTAATAAATAGTAAAAAAATTCAGAAAAATGTAAAATTTGGTCTCCAAGCACATATTAATATGGAGAACAAGATGAACGGTTCGGATTGACCGTTAGGATTTTGAAAACTCAAAATCCGAGCCGTAGCATGGAGGTCTCTTAGCTACCCGTAGCACCGTAGCCACGTCCTATATATATATATATATATATATATATTAATAGCCGTATCGTATCCTTCATTTTTGAAAATTACCGTATCGCCGTACCTGTATCATATCAGTATTATTATTGCTTTGAGATTTATGCAGCACGTATTTGAACGGTTGATTTTCAAAAAGGTCACGCAAATAATGAAATAATGAAACACTTGATCTTCTTCATTTTATAATATTTTATAATGAAATAATCTGTTTCTGTTGCAACGCACGGGTACGATTCTAGTTTTTTTATATACGAATATCTACAAGATGTTCAACATCAATTTCAACATTGTCTAGACGTATTTTCATAATTAGATAATCATAAAATTATCATCTTTAATCAAATCAATTGAGCAAGTAATCTCGCAAACGCCAGGTTGCAATTTGATAATAAACATACATGTGACCATCTTATTGATACATCAATTTAAATGATAAAATATTCAAATGATTCACATGGTAGATATAGTGTTCCACAAATATCATATTTTATACATTCTAGAAATAAATTCAAAACATAAAAATTCATCTAATTAAAGAATCTTCTGGTTCTTTGATGAGTGTTCACATTAAGTCTCTATTTTTTCGCATCATTATTGTTCCTGAATGGCCCAACCGGTCATGCTAAACTATAAGTATATTCTTATTTGTGAACTGCTGGTTTACAATAACATATGCTTCAGTTGTACTAATATATGAGTAGTACAAGTCGGAGGAAAACATATGCAATTTGTTTTCAATAAGCATATATTCAACATTATTTGTCTCAGCATAATATCAATTTCAGCGGATATTCTTAAATCTTAATAAATTTCTTTGAGACTTGGAATAATATATGCAACATCAATATATATTTGTGTTCCTCCATGTAACAACAAGATAACTTTTTCGGAGCCTTCAATTAATTTTTTGTACTACCCAAAATAATACTAATATTGACTTCTTGAATTACTAAATAAAATAATATTTTTATTTTATTTAAACTAATAAATAAAGTATAAACAAATAAAAAAATAAAACATTAAAGAACTAAAATGTAAACTATGTATAGCATAAAGAACTATCTCTGTAACGTTATGATATAGTACGAAATGAGTAATTATTAATTTAGAATGATATACCATGGAACGAATTTTTTTTAATTTAGCTAATGATTATGAATCATAAATTTTCAGTAACCGTCAACAAATGTTAATGCAGTTCCATATCCTTATTTTAAGTGATTCTGGAATGGATTTGGATCTTATTGGATTTTGTTTCAAATTAATAACAAACTGATACATCTACTCAGCTTCTGTCGGTTAAAAAAAAAAAAACTGATATATTTCGAGAGTTATACTATCGACAAAATATATTTTCATTATTAATAACATTATTGATCAAAATAATATCAACATTCATTGAAACATAAAAGGAAAATAAATCAATGCCGAAGACTCAAATTAAGAATATCATATAAGGGTCACAACACTCGTAATCGCTTAATTATTTCTAAGTTACAAAGTTAAGAAAATTATAAAATATATAACCAATCAATTGTGTTTTATACAAGAGCTAATCTGATATCATATAATAATTGACTCTACAATAAATAATACTTTAATAAAACTAAGTTTTATTAATTTATTTATTTTAGATACTATCGTTACTAATTAAGAGAATATTATTTTTCTTTTTCAAATTACTATCAAAAATACAAATAAGCAACATCAATTTGAATAAGATTGAAATTACCTTCACCAATTTGTCTCATTTTTATTATTATTATTATTATTATTGGTGCTTGATATAGGTCAATAAAATATTTCAACGTATGACAGGTACATGACCAATAGCATTTATTCTCACAACGATAACATGAATTCTCTTATTTACTATTATGTTCATTTTTCTTCTTTTCATTATTTCTCCACTTCCAGTGGAAATATGTCTTTTCTTCATTATCACATCCACATCTACAAATTTGTTTATAAATTATTGTATGTTGATACATTCACTTTAAGGAATGAAGCATAATTTAATGAACAAAATTCATAATTTTTCATCAACGGCTCGATGTTTTTGTTTAACCACAGAGAAACAAAAAGTTTACTCAAAATAAGTAATATTGTCCTCAACCTCGGTTCAAGATAATAAAAGGCAGGCTTAATACAAACCATAGATGGCTGTCCAAAGGCCACTCAATTCGAGCAAAGAAGCAAATAGATTTTTCTTTTGGGTACCAAGCAATAATCAATTTTATGCTTAGACAAGCAGCTTGTGGTTTTGGCTAATGTTAATTCCACTATAGCTTGTGAAATCTTCTTCAAGAATAACTTATTAATATCTCTTGAAATTTTCTTCAGAAAGACCTTAATATATTTTGAAATCTTCTTCAAAAAGATTAAACTATTGAGAAAACAATAACAAAATGAACATCATACAAAATTTGTACATCATATAATTCTTCAAAAAAAATTCTTAAAATCTTCTCATATTAATTTTCTATATCATATATATCTTCTTCAGGAAGACAAAAACAAAATTGCACCTCATATAAAATTATATGAATCATACTAAACATCTCAAAATAAATATAAATAAATTGATAACTTATTTCATTTAGCAATTACTATGAAGTATTATTTATATAAATGAAATTGAAATAAAAGTTATTAAAATTACCTCGAATCTTCAACTAGTAGAGCTCTCGTGCTGATAATATATTATAAAATAAAGATAAATAAGCATAAAGAAGAATAAACAAGATAGAGAGAAAAAAAGATGATAATCTCTTTATTCATACATTTCTCATGTGTGTATAATACAATATTACAAAGCCTCTATTTATAGGCTACAAATTGTAAATGAAAGCCATACAAATAATAAATTGATAAATGAATTCCAATAATAGTGGGCATCAGTGTGCATGAAGTAGTGGGGAATATGAGAGTTACAAAATGAATGACATCCACACATTTAATATTTATTCATAACATTTTCCAAGGTTTTGGGACCTCAATGCAAATAATTAATTATGTTTTAATAGTTGATTACATTCTTTTGGCCTGTTATGCTAAACATTATACAATCCTTAGTTTTAAAATTGTCGAATATCATTTTTCTTTTCTGACTCTCAAATTTTTACCAATAAGCTTTTCATCCCTTTATTAAATTTTAAATTATAATTAGTTTCTTACTCCTATTCTCCACCTAGTCATAATTTAAATTTAATTTGGATGTTAGCTAGTTTTCTTATTCTTACCCAGTTTCAGAATTATTAAGATGAAAAGGGTTAAGAATTTGGAATTTGTATCCTCTGCGTTAACTAAAAAGGAATCTTTTGAATTAATGCATCTAGATCGTTCGATTAGTTTCAAAATTCGTACAAATTAGATCCGCATTAATATTAAAGACCCCTATATTTTAGGCAGGAAGCAGATAGGCTCCATTTACAATCGGATGACCGATATGTGCATTAACTTAAAAAATACTCTTTTGAGTTAATGCAGATGATGCGGACTCAAGAATTTGAACTGTTGGAGATTAAAAGGAAAAAAAAAAATCACATTTGAGAATATAGATATATATATATAATATCAACAACCGCACTAATCAAGCCTTTTAATTTATTTTATTAGATTTTATTTTTACTTGCTATTTATTTTTTATTAGATTTTAAACGTTGCTAGCCTACGGGTATAGTATTAGTATACCTTTACCACAGGAGGAAATATAGCTACTCATCAGGCTATCCGGAAATTTAACTAATTTATATTCCACATTTGCCACATTTGACCCTGGGAGAAGGAACAGTCCAGTCCAGTCCAATCCAATTGCATATTTGCATATTTGCATATTTGCATATTTGCATAAATTTTTCTGTAAAACTAAGAAGTGAAGAATAGGATTATAGGAGGAGGGCTTAATTGTAATTCGGTTGCCCTGGTGGCGAGGAAAAGTTTCTACCAAACGTGGCCCAAATGACGCGTCAGACAGTGACGCTTGAACCAGGTTCTCTATTTCTTTCGATTCTCTCTCACATATTTGGTGTTTGCTTCCGTGTTGCACCATGTTTTATGAACTGCCACTTTAAAAATGTGCAATGAGTATGTTGTCAATATATATTTGCAATCAACTTATTTAACATCTCCAGTGGACAGAAACATTTTCTCAAAAAAAAAAAATTATTGAGTTTAAATCTAATCTTCTGCAATTAATATAGCAGTGTAGTCATATGAAATTGAAATTATATTATACAATAAATTAAAATGATTTGCAGAGAACAGCATGCATGCTGCATGCACCATTTGGAGAGGCGCCTTGCCCTTATCAACCCTTAACCGCCGTTTCTTTCATTTTCTAAAACACAAAATAGAAACACAAAATATCGAATAATATTTAATTTCTAGTACGTACCTCAATCATAGAAAAATAAAACAAAGATTCTCACACCGACCTACTTTGCTCCATTCTTGCTTCCAGTCAGATCCAGTCCTCCAAGCTAAAAAAAATCATTAATATTGAATTTGCACTTTAAACCTTCTAAAATATATATTATATCAATCTACTACCTAGCTATTTGACAATTGACATGCATGCATGTTATTACATGCATATCCTACCTGTTAATTATATTGGCACAGCACTGGGACCATTAGAATTGACCTATACTATTTAATATATGCAGTCAATATATAATTTAATTATCTGTCCGCTTTATATTATATAAGCTAATTTTACAACCTTAATTACATGCATGACATTCAAGTTTAACTATAGATAGTTTCATATATAAAATAGATATACCCCTTTCTCAAAAGAAAAGAACTTTTAACTAGTACATTATCAGAATTGCCTTTACACTGGGATTATATATAGTGGCATTCAAAAAAAAAAATTGTAGGTTGGATATATATATATATATATATATATATATATATACACACATTCAGTTTAAAAATATACTAGTATATGAGTTTCAAAACAAAGTTTTTAACCTCGAAAATTACAAGCTCGTCTTACACCATGTTTGAATGGAGAATAGAGGAAAGAAGAAGAGGTGAAAAATAGAAGGGAATGAAATGGAATAGAAAAATTAAAAAATTTTAATTTTTTCGTGTTTAGATGATTAATGAGAAAAAATAAATTTAACTTTTTTTCCGTCTTATTTCTTATTTGAACAAAAAATTTAGAATGTTAATAAGAAATTCGGTTGCTGTTGTAGGAAATTGTGACAAAAAAAAAATATTTGCAAGATATAGACTAGGACATTTGTGTTACTTTTTCTTAAAATATTTGCAACAAAATTTATTTTCATCTGTTACATCTCAAATTGGAAGGGAAACATATTTCATTGATCACAATGTTACAAGGTTAAACCCTTCACCTTCAACATAATTTTGTCAACCAATGATGTAATTTTGATAGCTTAACAATTTAATCCCTAATCCCAATACAAATCAGTCATAAGCGCATGACCTTATCGTTTAGTAATTTGGGTATCGAACCACATAGAGGCATTGTAAGTACTGGTTTACCGGTTTTCAATAATCTAGACAATCAAATATTGAGTAATTTTTTATGAACTGAATTCTAAAAATGCGGGATAAATTATAAACTAATGCAGACTAAATTACAGAACCTCAACCTGAATTCCAAACATAATGTAGGACGAATTATCTGAATGCAACTTAAATTAACAAAATGCAGATTGAATTCCAAAAATAGTAAATGATGAGAGAAGTCAAAGGAAATGAATATCTAAGGTTATGGTTTCACTATGATACTTTTAATTATGTTTTTCTAATATTTGGGTTGCAATTGTTGAGAGGGTGTTATCCTAAGGTAAATGTTTATCCACTTTCACGGCTTTGCACTGTATCTAAATTAAATAGGTCTTCTACGTTCGTGGCTTACCAGTTTTAATCTAAACCCATTAAGCTATTTGATAACCCATGTTTTCCCCAAAAGCCTTTGGTACTACTTTCATAGCTCCGAGTACTTAAGTTTACTTATGTTGTTCAAATAATTCAATTTCTCATTTCGGTCCATCACCAAATTCACCTAGTATTGTTTGCATAACTATTGCTATTTTAAAAGGTACTTCTAATATAAATTTCTCCTTTCAGTCTCAATTTATTATTAGAGGATCCCTTAATAAAATAAAAAATAACTAAACAAATCATTCGAGCATGCATAAGCAAATTAACATCACAATCACAAATAAAATTCAAACAACTAAATTAATATAACAAAAGTATCAAGCTACTCCCATATCTCTAGAGAAAATGTTTAGCTAAGCATACTTCAATACAAGCACAAATCATATTTGATTCCATTAAAATCAGAAAAATAAAATAAAAGAAGAAAGATTAAGAGCTCCCTTAATCAAGCACAACGCTATCTTCCTTCTGTTTGCCTCTGGCCGAATTGTCTTCCTTCCATTTTGCCTCTGGCCAAATGTCTCTCAATAAAATTCAAAGTGTAAAATAAAACATGCTAAAGTTAAGATCTCCCCTCATTTCGTCCAGAGGCAAATATATATCAGGTCCTATTCAATTTAATTTTTTTTTTGGTAAGAAATAAAGTGCGCCATAATCAGCCAGCCATCAAATTTCTTAATTTGCCATATTTCAAATGCAGCAATTAATTGGTATCAATTGATTTGACAGTGATAAGCATAAATTATATACACATTTAATCTAGGTTTTATTATAAAAACAACCTCAAATATATTGTATTTTTAATATAAAGTGATTTAAATATACCTAGAATCAAGTTACTACGGTTGTTTGGCTTTTCATTGCAGGAAATGATGAAAAATGGCGAAAATACCCACCAGTGCGGATCAAACTACCCGCAGTGTGGGTTAGCCCAGCCGCACTGAGGACTTAGTCGCATTTCCAACATCCAAGCGCTGCGCAGGAATTTTCCCGAGCCTAGTGCGGATGAAGTTCCACCCGCAGTGCGGATGAGCCCAGCTGCACTCAATACTTAGCCGATTTCAGAACATGTTTGAAAAGCAGAATCCACCCGCAGTGCGGATCAGCCATCCGCACTGTTATCCGCATTCAACTAATTCGCAGAAGTTAAATAAGGAAACTTAGAGCCAATGCGGATGAGACCACCCGCAGTGCGGATCAGCCATCCGCACTGGAGCCGCAGAAATGCCAAATTTACACAGTTTCAACACGGGTTCTATTTTTGGCACTTCATGGACGTGTGTTACAGTTAAATGTGGACAGGAAATCCTGAAAAACAATCCAAATATAACACCCACTAACTCCACTTTCTAGGCTCTTAATTGGGTATGGTCTTTGGCTATAAAAGGGGTGTTCATTCTCCATCCATGATGCCAGATTCTTTCATTCTCTCTCTACACACACACACAATACTTAGCGATAAATTCTGGAGAAAGGAAAGCTTTCAAGCAAGGAGAAGAAGGATTTCTTGAGCAAGAAGTCGGGCAAGATAGAGGTTTTTGATTTGTCAAAGGGTGTAATTACTTCCTTTATTTCATTTCTTCTTACTTTGCCAACTTTTGTAATAGATCTCTCCATGAGGGAGTTGATCTCCCTCTAGGGGTTTAGGTTAATGCATGAACTTGTTTAATTTTATTTTATTCGGTTATTTGTTTTTATTATGATTGTTTTATGGGATTTGATGTTAATTTCTGTGATTTAATCATTTGTGTTAATTACATAATTAGTACTTGAATTGTAGTATCCCGTTTTGGATTCGAAAGAACCAAAATTGACTGTGATCAATAGGATAGTACCAAATTATGAATGCAAATATCCTAGGTTTAGATTAAGATTGTAACCAATTTAATTTAAGCCGGAACTACAGAAATTAAGGTTAGGAACTTGGTGAAGAACCTAACCGTGAAGTCAAATCCTAATTAGGACATCTCAATTCGAATCGGGTATTGGTATGATGAACTTAATCGTGAAGTATCAATATTTGAGGAGAGGAGAGACTAACAAGAGCTTATAGGTCTAGGTAGCTAGGGTGGGGGACTTCATTGAGAAGTTCGAGTTACCTAGGCACGTTATTAATTTACGAAAGTAATCCTTAATAACATATTAGGTTAGAAACCTCGTCAAATAATACATTAATTCAAACAAATACCGAGTAAATAGAGTTAGCAATGGATTGTAGACCAAAGACCCCTAGATCTCAAAATCTTGAAAGCAAATCAATTCCTTTCTTTTACTTTTATTTACAATTATTGTTTCAAACTCCTTTCTTTTGGGTATTGAACCCAACCTTAGGAATTGTTAGAACAAACCCCCCATTTACTTTTATTGCACTTTACTTTATTTTATTTTCTGAAATTTATTGCTAAAGTTTGAACTAATTTTTTATCGTACTCCCTGTGGATCGATACCTAAAATACTACTTTGATAAAATTGTGCACTTGCAATTTAACTTAAATGCGTGTTAAAGGTTTAAAAGGTACATCTTATTGTACTGAAACTTTGTGCATACGCTTTTGCGCGCATCAGACAGCCAAATAAAATGCATTAATTAGCAGCAAATAGCCAAGATATTATGGACAATTTGTTTTTTCATTCGGCTTGATATTTTTGATCTTCTGTGTACATGCAAATCGCGCGGTTTCATGCTCTAATTCTGTAATAATTAACAACTTGCGCAGTATCTTACGTCTTGACTAACATTAATTAAAATTAAACGAAATGATAAATAAAATGCAACAAAACATGATAATTTGAATAAATTTTGGAGTCAACCGTGTGTCAAATAATGCATCAAATTATGGTTCATCAACCAAATACAATTCGACGAAAAATTTTCTTTTCTTTCCATTCCCTCAGTCCCTCTACTCTCCATCCAAACAAGGTGTTAGTTTTCAAACTTATGTAAAATGTCAAAGAGATTCAAGGTTATAATTAATAGTGATTATCAAGTCATTCCAAAAAAATTTTAAAAAAAGCTATCGCGAATAGCGTAACTATAGGAGAAGCTATCGTACATAGCAATTTTTAAAAATTAATTCTATATCTCTCTATTAATTATCTGAAATCTCATAGAGCAATAAGTAACAGCACATTGATTAAGGATTATAATATTTATATTGAACCAGTTCAAAGTCCAAATTACTATTCAAAAAAATTCTAATAATATTATAAACTATATATATTTTTTCTATTCAAAATAACCTAAACATAATAGCACAAACTATCTATCTTTTTCTATTTAAAAAACAAAAATAATTGAGACCTTGAAAAAATTTGGTTCTTAATTAAAAGAAATTTTCAATTTGAGCCTTTAAATAAACGCTTGTGTACTTAATATATGTATGCTATGTCCTATAATGATTGTAGTTGAATTAGTACACTTTTATCCAATAACTTGATTTTTAAGGTCCGAAAAATACTAAAATATTGCTATTGCACCACTATATATAGCATTCTATTTATAAAACCGAAGAGATCTACTAATAATCGTTGGAATTTTGCTCTAAGTTTGTCGCCAATCCTATATCATGTCGCAGCATTCTGCATCTCTGTTCAAAAAAAAATTACATAATTCACACTCGTTAAAAAATAGGATAGTGTTCAGACCTAAATTTGCATTTGAAAGAAGAATTCACACATGACTCAAGTAAATGATGAACAAATTTTCTCAAATGAACCAAATTATTTTGCACTATTTATTCCTTTGTTATAATTTACTAAAGAAATTCTGCATACTCTTAATTATGTTGAAGAAAAGAAAATAATTCCCTCAAAATTAAAAAATGTCGGAAGTCTTAATATACTAATTTGACTCATTTTGAGTTGATGTGCATTTTAGCACAAAAATTCAAAAATCCCAACTCTTTTAAAATCCTTTTGTCTGCTATTATGGTCCCAGTCCCACTTTCCCAGTCAGTCATAACTCATAAGCAATTATATTTACGCGTAAATGAGATGTCTTTGAACGGAAGGAAGGAATAATTAATTTAATTATAAGGCGCCACCTGAAAAAGAAGAAGAAGAAGAAGAAGAAGAAGAAGAAGAAGAAGAAGAAGAAGAAGAAGAAGAAGAAGAAGAAGAAGAAGAAGAAGAAGAAGAGACTATTGACACCTCACCCCTATGATCCTATTCATATGTGGAGTGGGAGTGGACCCATTGTTGTAATGTGGCTGGCCCAGATGTCTCTATTCAAACCAATTAGTTATTACATGTTCAGATCCTCTGTGATAGCTACATATAGCTAATTCTGTGTTTCCGGAATCTGACATTACGGTTTTACCTTTCTTTCCTCCTTTAAGTCGATAGTGGTCCCAATTGTCAGTGGTGCCGTGCATGCATGGTGTGGTGCTTAATTTGTATACGCCACAGGGAAATTAGTTTACCACTTGTGCTGTCGTTTTTGGACGTATTCAGCCGCCTAAAATCTCCAAAGCCATAGCCCATAGGTGGAAGGTGAGGAGTGGGCCCCACCACCACCACCACCCCCGCCCCCCCCCCCCCCCCCAATTGGCTGATGACCAGTGGGGATGGCAACGGAATGGGTCGGTGTCGAGTCGCTTGCTTGCGACACTCCCGACTTTACTAGATAACACAACATACAACATACAACATAGACATGTTACCAACTGTCCTGTCCCCATTAATTGTGTGGTGTGTATTCAATGTTCATTCATTCTCTGCCCCTTCTTTCTACGAATCAATCTCTGCCCCCCTCTTTAATTTGTTTGAAGTTTGAACAGTAATTAATACAAATTTCATCGTCTACATTTGATCCGGTTAGATTTATCAATTATCATTGGGGACTGGGGACTGGGGACTGGGGAGGCAGTTGTTGTAGTTGTTTTAAAGACGAGATGAGATGAGCTGGCTATGATTTGTCACTATGCATGGTATATAGGAAGTAGCTAGGCTTATCTGTCCGGCATTCCAACCAAACCAATAAAATGTAAACATCAAGCAACTAATTCAGGCTCAGGCTCATGAGGCCCGTCACCCGTGCATCTGCGTACCTTGACCCCCCAAAATTCGGGTTCAAGTTCGGTTGTTATTTGTTTGTCCGGTTGCTTCATTTGATTGTTTCATTGCTTAGTGCAACGGTTTGCATTAATTGCCATCACTGTCACTGTCACTGTCACTGTCACTGTCACTGGAGAGTTTTGAGCCTTTGAGGAGAGGTAGTGGTGGGCCGAGGGACTTTGACCCATATATTAATTAATGCCTTTAACCAACAAAAGTTTCTCTGTTTCTTTGTTTGCTTGCTATGCCCATAACATTAACACATGCATGTGAACCCTCGTTGCAACAAAATAGCAAAAAAATGTAAAATAGAAGCCTATTTCAGATTCTACCTTTCATCTATTATATGATACCTATCTGAACAGACCACAGAAAATTGCCCGATGGAAAGGAATATAACATTCTGTTATGACCAAAAAGAAAAAAAAATTGTAATTTATGGTGATACGGGATTATTGTTACGAAGTGAAGCTTAGATGCTGCTGCATTTTAACATGTCATGAAGCATCTAATATGATGTTTCATAATCACTAGATTCCAAACTTTTCATGTTCTTAGGCAAACTTTCCCCCTAAATTACAACAGCCTTTATTCATCCCGAGAAAAAGGTACAAGCAGTAATTGTCAACTACAAGATCCAATTTGCTTACAGTTTGTTACAACATACCACAAGTATATAAGAGTTGTAAAACACATAAAAATTAAAGATGGCATCGTTTTTCTCCCAAGGAGCTAACAACATAACCATCATTACTTAATTCTACATAAAAAATTGCAATTATAATTTGGTTTATCTTAACTGATGCCTTAGAAGAACGCTCTTGCATATGCCATATATGAGACTCGCCTCGCATAACATGGCAAGATTCATTCATGAATACATTAAATGAACGATCATGTGGTCAAGCCTATGTCTATGTTTAAGAACATATGTCTATGTTTCAAGGAATTCAATGTCATCCTCTTCAATATGCGTTTTTCCTCTATTCGCTTCTCTGCTTCTACGCTCTTTAGGCGGTTGACCTCTCTGTTAGAAACAGTACCATGTTTACCAAGAAGGCAAGTGGACATTAATATTGTAAGCAAGATCTACTTGAGATGTTCTTTTATGCAAATATCACATCAATTAACAACACAACAAAAAATATGCACCCGATAAGACTCTGCATTTAAAGTAGGGGTGCAAATGGATTGGATAGTTATCAAACCATATCCCGATCTCCTATTATTTTTCGGATACAAATACAGATTCGATATTTAATGGATACACATACAGATCGAATATTAAACGAAAGTGAATACAGATACGGATATAATTCGGATACTTTGTGATAAAATTACATATTATTCAATTAATTCTTCTTTTCATTTGAACAAAAAATAGCATAAAATACATATATATTTCGGACATTCAATCATTATGGTGAACAAAATAATATTTTCCCATGTTAAACTTGTTATGTCATTACAAAATATATATCTTGTTAAACAAAATTTAATCACCAACATAACCATATTTTTAATCAATAAATACCAATTAAAAAAATATTTCTCTCTAACCATATATGATTCTAAAACAAGCGAACAAAAAAAATACGGACACAGATAATTATCTGTATACGCTTCCGAAAGCAAAACCGTATCCGCAAAAATCGTATCTGTATCAATATCCGCTAACTATCCGTATCCGAATCTGCAAAAATTCGAATACAGATCTGGATACGGATGGATAATATCTGATCTATTTGCACCCCTAATTTAAAGTCATAAAAGTGATGGCAGCTTGACCAAAATAAAAGGCCATAACTAACACCATGATATTGGATGGACAGCCCACATGCAATAATGGCAGCAAGTGTCATCACTTTTATGACGGCAGATGCAGAGTCGCACTAACAGTGTATTCGTGCACGGAAACACAGGAAAAACAATTAAAACTTCAAAACATTACAGGATACCTTTCTCAGGACGTATGCCAAGTAAAGATAGGCCACATCCCACTCATCCTGTGTCAGTGTGCCTGAAATGTAATTAATTAGTATAAAATGACTAAAATAAATTACAAGAAGGGCTCCTTCACATAACACACAGACAACTGATTGATGATTCAAAAAGCACCACCAAACCTGTGGCACAATAAAGTATTGAGGTAGACTCATTGCTGTGTCACCACGACCTTTTTCAATTTAGTTTGATTTGTAATAATGCTCAGAACCTGGTATTATGTTAAACACTAGTATGACATTCTTATGGTACCATAAAGTAAAATTAAACATTACAACCTTTTACTGTGTTCCTAAAATTTTACTATTATTGTGTGCTAAGAAAACTAGTGGTCCAGAGCAAATATGCTACAGAATGGTATAGGCTGCTTTGAAGGTCCCCTTTCTTCAACTAAAACCCTTTGCATAGAACATTGAAAAACCCAACAATTTTTAGTTCTCACTTTTTCATCCAAGCATAAAAATGTAAAGGTGACTAGTCAAAGAAACAAACCAAACTATTAATAAGTGAAGACTGGATAGATATTGTAGGCCGTCACAAATAATAAAAAATAGGTGTTGTTTGCACATTGGGTGAATTTTGCAAAAGGTGAAAAACATCACAGCCTTTAAATACCAGCAAAAGCTAGATTGCAAAATAGCTCACTCACTCTGATCTTGCCTGCCATCTCCCAAAGCACCAAGCCTACGCATAAGCTCTGTAAATTCTGGTTTTCTCAGATACTCGTTTACAAATTCATGGAAGTTCTTCATCATAACAAGCTCTAGATCATACTGCCCATTGTTGAAAAATAAGATAAAAAGAAGTGAGTACTTAAAATTAACCTTATTATGATACCACAAGTACAGATTTTATCATTTTTTTTTTGTTACCTCCTCAGCAAGGGCTTTGAAAACATGAAAAGGAACAATCCACTCTGGGCAGTCAACAGCATCCTGTGTTCATTAAAAGCTTCATGAAAGCCATGTCATATAATTAAAGACAATAGTAAATTTATTAAAGTATATTTACCTCTAGATGGAACTTGTACTTGATGCCGAAAGGATTTGAGGATGAAAACCTCTAAGAAGCAAAAATACAGAGCTTATTATTTATCTCACAGGTAGAAATTAGGCTGTAAATTGATTCAACATATATTAGAGTTCTCACCTTCTGCTGATACTCTTCATCAAAACTCACCGAGTAGACACTATTCCCAAACTCCAATCCTTCAGCTACAACACAATACATGTCAGTTTCTGCTTGTTCCTTGGCCCAAAGCAGCATATAGGTATAATCAGCAATTGCCAGACTATTATTATATGATGCGGTGAAGCTCCCATCATATAATATGGGTTTGATGAAATCATTGGAACAAGAGGATAAATCGATATATAGTGCAACTACAAAACTGGTACTGATGTGAAAAGGTTGTACTCTTATTTACCTTCCCTCAGCTTTTTGATAATAACATTTGCATCAGGCATGGTGCCAACAAAGGTGCCACCTGGCCGGAGCAAGGCTGATATGTTTGCTAAAGCCTGCCTCGCACGTGCCTCATTCGACCATGAGTAGTGTAAAGCAAACTACATGTACATAATGTACTTTGTAAGGAGATGTGATATTGGTCCTGCACATGAATCCCCAGTCTAAGTGACCCCATAGGCATTTGGGCTTCACTACAATTGGTTGTTTTTCTCAAATATGTCTTTGCTGATAATTGAACCAACAAGTATTTCACCGAGTGTTTTAGAAAGATTTCACGAAGTGTTTTAAAACAAAAGTTCTCCAAAAAAAAAGAAAAGTATGTTATTGGTTTTTGAACTATGGCTTTGGGTTCTGATGAGCCTTTAATAAAAAAAAATGGTTCAAACAGCACTCTGAACTATGAAGTTCAGTTCAATCAAACCTCTCTCCCTTCCTCCCTACTCCTCTTTTTGGCACCGCTTTCTCTTCTCTTCTCTCTTCAGTGTTGCATCACCACTGCATAACGAAACCCCCTCCCCCTAGGTTCATCTCTTCTTCTCTTTCCCCCTCTTCTCTCTCTAGCATCTAATAATTTAATTGTCTGCCATGCCACATGCATCTCCATAGCCACTGACCATCTCTTGACAGAAACGATTGGGAATTTATAGGCAAGGGAATAGAAAACTAACATTCAGTTCATGAAAAATGCAGCATTCTATTATACTTTTTCCTCTTCTACTCTATTGATTTATTTTTCCATACTTAATGGTCAAAGATGGTACTCCTTTTAAAAGCTATCCATTTTGTAACGATATTCTCCCATCACTCCAGTTTCATCTCTTGTTTCTAATCGATCATCACCTCATCTTCTTTCTGCTGTTATTTTCTGACTTAATTCTCAGTGAAGTTTTGACTCAAAGGTCCTCCACTGACAGCAATATTGTTTACACTTACTAATTCTTGCTCTAATTTGTCCCCTGTTGGTTATTTTCAATTTGATAATATTAGATTTTCTGAGATGACTGCTAGTTGGATTAGTTCCTTGTGGAATTTAGCTCAATTTAGATCAATTTGTTTGCATTAGCTACCTATAGAGGCTTAAATCTAGGGTCAGGCAAATTTACTGATCCTGCATACATAACTTCAGTATCTAAGCGATTTGATTTGAAGTTTCTCTACAGTTTGTACTGTGTTTGCTTAGCATTGACATGTTTGTAGTGATTCAGGTTATTTCGTTGTTGATTTTAGATCAATTTGATTGTATTAGCTACCCTACTTGTGAAGGCTTAAATCTAGGGTCAGGCAAAATTACTGATCGATCGCTTCAGAACCTAATCAATTTGATCTGAAGATTTTCTACAGTTTGTGCTATTTTATTTGCATTTACATGTCTGTACAAAAATATGACTAGTAATTCAGGGTAGTTTTTTGTTGATTTTAGATCAATTTAGATCAATATGAGTATATTAGCTACCAAGGAAGGCTTAATTCTAGTTCAGGCAAAATGACTGATCTGTCGCTTAAGTATATAATCAATTTAATTTAAAGTTTCTCTACTTTTTGTACTGTATTGCTTTGCACTGACATGTTCGTAGAAAAAATTTAACAGTGATTATTTCTTAATATCACAAATCTTGATTATTAAGTTGACAGTGCATCATTTTTTTCTCCTTTGTTTTTCTGTCCCATGTTTTAACATTAAAAATCAAACTCTACACAAACAAGAATAAACCAATTAATTCAGTCCTAAATATTCCAATCGACGCATGATTTTCACTAAGTCTAATTAACCGTGCTTTTTTATCATTAATATGTTTTTCTGGCATATTATGATCATTGGCAGATCTACATGTAAATTGGGGTAGGCACTTGCCTACCCCTGGATTTTAATTTTTTATTTCGATCCAATACTAATTGTTTAGTTAGTCCTAATTGGGGTAGGCACTTGCCTACCCCTAATCTAATGTAGTGCCTATCCCTGGTTCAAGTTAGTCCGATTCTTGAACCGATTCCTACTGAGTTTTGGTTGATTCTATGTATTTCCTTTTTTTCAGATATGCAATACTCTATTTCATAAATAGAATGAAAGAGAATAAGAGAACAGGAAAGATCTGACGATGAGACCTATTATTACAATTCTAAGAAATGGGTTGGCCGAACTTTTTGTGTCTTTTATTATTCAACACTTATATTTCAGTTAAATTTTTATCTAAACTTTGACTTCAATTTACTAATTGGCTAAGAACAATCCCACTTTGAATTGTGCTAAAAGAATTTTTAATTAGCTTACTAAAAATATTTCAATTTGATTTTATAATAAAACATAGTAATAGGGATTGAGATGTAATTATGTACCCGATAAGTTAATGGATTTCCCAGTTAGCTATTTGAATCCGATTAGTGCCCTACCCTGATTACGATGCTTGAAAAGAGGAGGGATGAGATTCACTTCATCTAAAAAGAAAATAGCAAGAGAAGTTGAAGACAAGAAGTTCCATTTCAGCATTGGCAGTGTTCAAGCCAGCAGTATAAAGCATTTCCAGCACTGCTCGTGAGGACCATCACAAAAGAAGAAAGGAGGGAGAAGGAGATGTCACACTGTGAGTGATTTAACAGAAGAAATATACAGAAGGGGTTGATTGAACCAAACTTAAATGAGTTACGATGCCGTTTGAATCAGAAAAAAAAATAAGGGCTTATTTCAACCAAGAGCACTAGTTCATGGACTAATAATAGACTTTTATCTGATGAAAATAGAACTGCAAACAAATTAAAAAAAAAAAAAAAAAACTGAAAACCAAATTGCATAAAGAAATGAGATATACTTTCTCAGAATAATTCATTTTAATTTAAACAGACTTTCTAGAAAACCCAACACTCATGAATCTAGAGACAAATTTCATTCCCCAAGGAAACTAGGAGAGGTGTTGATTGAACCAAATCCAATGGTTTACGAAGCTTGTTTGAACCACAAAAAAAAATTAAAGGCTTATTTGAACCAAGAGCACTAGTTCATGAAATAATTAGACTTTTCTCTATAGAAAATCGAACTACAGACAAATATAAACAAAATGAAAACCATATTGCATAAAGAAACAAGTCATCCTTTCTCAGAATAATTCATTTTGAATTTAAACAGACTTTCTAGAAGACACAAAACTTGTGAATCTAGAGACAAAATTCATTCCCCAAAGAAATTAAGGTTGGTTACCGTGTAAGTAATTAAGATACGTACCTGACAGCTGCATATGTCAAAAGGGGCGTCATCATCCAGGTATTGATCCAGCCTAACCTAATTGGTATTAAAAAAAAAAAAAAACCAACAAATTACTATAGAGGAAAAGAGGCCTCATGCAAAAGATATAATGCAAGCAAATTAGTACGTGTATTAAGTGAGCCACTATGATACCAGATAGCTTCGGTCTCTTTTTTACTCTTTTTGTACACTATCTGGTTGGTGATAATCATAACGTGCATGCATTACCTATAGTGAACTTAAATACCCTGGAAAACTTGACAAATATAAATTTAACAATT
The DNA here is from genome assembly GCA_033356055.1 of Carex pumila. Lineage (NCBI taxonomy): Eukaryota > Viridiplantae > Streptophyta > Magnoliopsida > Poales > Cyperaceae > Carex > Carex pumila. The sequence continues at coordinate 103,640 of JARJHM010000684.1, forward strand.
ACATCATAGCAATCTGCACATATAAGGCGAGCAGGAAAGCTGAATTTCTTCCTTTTCTGTTGCTGGTCGGCATCGCCATTGTACCTTGTTCTACAATCCTTTATCTAAAAAAATAAGCATTCACATTTGAGTCCAAAGAAGCATGTTGAATTGCTTAAATAAAAAATTTAGGTAGATGTAGACATACTGATCCTTCGGCAATGTCAATACCAACATAATATCCAATTCTGGCTTTGTCCCATTTAATAAGATCACCTCCCTACAAAGCAATGATTGCAGCATAAGTACGGCTAAACATGCATTGATATTGATAGTGACAGTAAAAGCTTCATGATATTATGTTTGTTACAAGTGTGCATAGTTAGTATCAGAATAATAAGAAAGAGCCAAGTTTAATGTACAAAATACAAACCTTGCCACAAGCAAGATCAAGGACTGCGTCTCCAGGCCGTGCATATAGCTGAATTAGAACACTCTTAATCTAGTAATATGTCAACAGAAACAATCTGTCTGTCAGCTTTAAATTAAGAATCGTCCAGAAAGCATATCTAGAGGTAGCAGCATATTGACTTTTTCTTTACTGGAAAATGAAAAATGGTTGGAAGTAGGTGAGGTGAAAGTAGATGGTAATTTGAGTAGAGAGAGACAGTACCCAGTTGTTGAGCTTCTTTAAATGAATAATGGGACTAGCTTCTCTCTGTTCAAGAGTCTGATTGGATCTGGCACTGTAGTGGTCTGCTACTTTCCTTGCATTTCTACTGCTCTCATCCTCTTCATAATGGGAATCACCTAATTTAAACACATCATATCATGTCATATCATATCATATCATATCATATCTTCCAGAGTGAGAGTTGGCAAGTAAGAAATTTAAGTTTTGGAGCAATAATTAAATTGAGGTTTTGATTGAAATACCAAAAGAGTTCAATCGAGGTCTGGATTTGGGCGGGCCGAAGGAGGTCGACGTCGATTCATTGTATCCCCTCTTCATGTCTTTCCTTTCACTTCAGTCGTCGAATTCAACAAAGCTACAAACCTAATTTAACTCTCCCTTTTCTAAAATTTTAAGAGAAGCGCTTGTTTTTGTTTTTCATCAGGAAATAGGCAGAGAGAGAGAGAGAGAGAAGAGAAAGCAGCAAGCTTCGCTAATGGCTAATGGCTATTGGCTAATCGGTAGTCGGTTCTTTTTCATCGAGGGTTTTCTTTCTCGAGTTAATAGTAATCTATCTGCTTCCTTTATTTGGGCTGGGCTTTTGTGGGCTACACTGCCATGTAATTACATGCGGGTTGTTATGTGAGAAAAAAAAAAAGGCCTGCGGTTGACGATACGGGCCAAGAGAATGTCATGCAGCTACCTTTATAATCCTAGCCTGGCCACTGTTTCTAAATTCTAATATATAAACGAACAGAACAGAACAGGCTATCCTATTCCTATTCCTATTCCTATTCCTATTCCTATTTCTATTTCTATTTCCTACACCAACTCCACCCCACCGAGCATAGCTTAACATTAACATAACACCTACTATAGAAGTATAGATAGTTCCAAGTTTAGTCATCCCACCCAATGACCCAACCCAAGTACCTAATCTAACTTATTCTCCGTGCAGTTCAGGACCACATATATATATATATATATATATACTATTCCCAGCTCCAAAGGTCCTTGTAGAATTGTGTGCACGAGAATGACAAATTAAATGTTATTTCCTCCCTCTTGCCTTCCAACTTGTTCTATTAATTGTTGTTGGATTCAAATTTTTCCCAACTTTCCTTTTCCTCTTAACTTCCTCTTGTGTGTTATCTATGTGATCCATAGATGAAAATATAATATATATTTTTTAAATATAATATTCAAGTGCAAAAGCGTATCTAAACCAATATTTTTTTTTAGCATGAGAACGTCACCGATTTAGTTCTTTTGAAATAGCGAGTTTTTAAAAAGTCCTCTTTAAGTTTTGCATTCTTCAAAAGTCTCTCACACCCCTCTCTAATGTAATGAGAGAAAATAAATTCAAATGTGTTATTTTTAGAGATGCAAAGCTGAGGAGACAAGAAATTTTGTATATTTGAAAAGGATATGTATTTTTCTGTTACACAGTGCCTATATATATTACAGGGTCAATATGACCGTTGGAGACTATCTTCAATTTTCACTACAATAACTGTCTAAACTATTCTACATATTAATTTTACATATAAACCCTTGACTTATAATAAATTGTTTCTAAGGTCATTTATTCAGCACCCCCCTCAAGCCAGGATTGTAAATATTGAATAATCCTAGGTTGCTTGTGATTTCTTCAAACGGTTTTGGATCTAATCCTTTTGTAAAAACATCCGTTATTTGATCTTTGCTTCGGACAAATGGTGTTTATATTTCTTTGGATTGGACCTTCTCTCTAATAAAATGACAATCAACTTCTATGTGTTTGGTTCATTCGTGAAATACGGGATTTAGAGTAATGTGACGTGCGGAGTTGTTGTCGCAATACATTTTCATGAGTTGATCAACATTGATTCCCATGTCTTTGAGCAATTGCTTAAGCTATATCAATTCACTTGCGATTGATGTCATGGCTCGATATTCTGCTTCCGCGCTTGATCCTGCCACGATATTTTGCTTCTTGCTTTTCCATGTGACTAAATTTCCGCCTACAAATGTGCAAAAACCAGTGGTAGATTTTCTATCAAAGCTACCGGCCCAATCTACATCGGAATAGCCACATATTGCATTAGAATTATTATTCTTCATCCATATTCCCTTTCCAGGATTTCCTTTTAAATATCTCAAAATTCTATTTATGACCTCTAAATGTGGTGTTCTTGGTTAATGCATAAATTTACTAATTTGGTTTACGGAAAAAGAAATATCCGGACGTGTTACCGTGAGGTAAATTAATTTTCCTACAAGTTTTTGAAATTGGTTTATATTTTCTAAGGGTTCACCATCCTCGGTATTTAATTTATATTTATTATCTATTGGTGTAGAGGCCGGTTTACAACCTAGTTTACCGGTTTTTTTTTAATAAATCCAAGGTATATTTCCTTTTTGAAATTAATAGACCTTTGTTTGAAAATGCTATTTCTATTCCTAGAAAATATTTTAAATATCCTAAATCTTTAATGTCAAAATTTTATTTTAATTAGAGTTTGATTTTTTTAATTGCTTCTAAATTGTTTCCGGTAATTATTAAATCATCAACGTATACTAAGACAAGGGTTATATTATTTCCTTCACTCTTGGTAAACAAAGAGTGATCGACATTACTAATTTTAAAATTGCAAGAAATTAAATATTGAGATAGTTTGTCATACCATGCCCTTGGAAATTGCTTAAGTCCATAAATTGATTTTTTTAACCTACAAACAAGGTTAGCATTTTTTTTCTTTTACATGATCCGGTGGAAGGGTCATATAAACTTCCTCCTCAAGTGTTCCTTGAAGAAATGCATTTTTTACATCCATTTGGTATAAATTCCACCCATTGTTTATGGCAATAAAAAATAACACCCTAACGGTATTCATTTTTGCAACCGGTGCAAAAGTTTCATTGTAACCTATGCCATATGTTTGTGTAAACCCTTTGGCCACTAACCTTGCCTTATACCGTTCTATGGTACCATCACAATTATATTTAATTTTGTAAACCCATTTGCATCCAATGGGTTTTTTATTTTTTGGTAATGGAACAATTACCCATGTTTCATTTTTTTCTAGAGCTTTTAGCTCTTCTTTCATGGCTTTCTTCCAAGTTGGATTTTGAATAGTCTCTTGATAATTTCTTGGTTCTATTTCTTTTTCTATGGTAGTAAGGTATGCTTGGTATGAAGGAAAAAAAAAATTCATATGAGACATAATATTGTATAGGGTATTGGATGGTATAGGTAACATAGTCTCTAAGTCTAGTTGACGGTTGTAATACCCTAGTTGTTCGTCTAAGCCCCGAATTATCCTCTACTTCGGTCTCATTTATTTCATTGTTGTCATCATCCATTTCTTCTTCAATATAGGGCGTTACCGAATTTATTTTTTCAATTTGGATGTGATTAGGCTCTTTAATCTCTCCTATTTTTTGTTAATAGGATCATAGCATTTGTACCCTTTTTTAAATGGTGAATACCCTAAGAAAATAGTTCTTGTTGATACACAATCTAGCTTATCTTTCCTTTTAATATATACAAAACTTGTGGATCCAAATATTTTTAAATGATCAAAGGTGATTTTTTGTTGATAAAGAACTTCTAATGAAATTTTATTTTCTAATTTTGAACTTGGCAATCTATTAATTAGGTGTGTAGCGCAAAGTATGGCATCCGACCAATATATCTTTGGAACATTACTTTGAAACATCAAGGTTCTTGTTATTTCCAATAAATGTCTATTTTTCCTTTCCGCCACTTCGTTCTATTCGAGTGTATTAATGCAACTAGTTTGGTGTATAATCCATTTTTCTTTAAAGAAAAGTTTAAAAAAATTTCTTTACAATTCTGTTCCGTTATCCGACCTAAATATTTTTAGTTTAGCATTAAATTGATTTTCTATAAGACAAAAAAATTCTTTGAAGCTACTAAACAGTTCATTTTTTTTATTTGAGTAAATATAACCAAGTGGTTCTTGAAAAATCATCAATAAAAGTAACAAAATATTTAAATCCATTATATGAGTCAATTGGGGCTGGTCCCCATACATCCGAATGAATTAAATCAAACATAGCTTCACTTTTACTATTGGAATGAGAAAAAGGAAGTTTGGTTTGTTTTGCCAATTTACAAACTTCACAATTGGCATAATTTAAATTTTTACAATCCAAAATATAATTTAAAATCTTGTTGGAGGGATGCCCAAATCTTCTATGCCAAGTCCGATATCCATAGATTTAGCGGAAGCACAAAAATTATTTTTTTAATCAAAAAGTAGTGTATGTTTTCAAGAAACCTTCACAAATCTTCGTCCCGGTTTTCCGGTCATGAAATACAACATTTTCACAAGAAAAAATCATTTCGCAATTTAATTTGAACCAAAAGTAAGTTTATAGGAAACGTATCTAGGTATATCACATTAATTTTTTTTTGTTACAAAATATGGTTTCACCTATGTCATTTATTTTAGCCTTCATACCATTTGCTACCAAGACAAATTGGTCATTTTTGATCATATCTAAATTTTTTAGAAGTGCTTGGTTGCCAAACTTGATGCCAAAGGAATACTGAAGGTGGACCGCCTTGGAAAGTTTCCTGACATACCCCGTTTAATCCTGAGCTTAAGTTGGCCGTAGAAATTTTTGTTCTACGGTCATTCCGCACCTTAAGCCTAAACGAGTTTTGGTTACCGCGAAACCCTAAAAGTGGTATCCGAAACCCAACAAGATGAATGCGCACATCTAAGTGTTAGGAGCCAAGTCTATGACATTTAATCCAACCCAATAAAGTATATGAAGTAGGGTGAAACCAAGGAGTACCCGAAAGGCGAAACTTTCCTTGAGGCGAAAGTCCTTGGATACTTTTAGTAAACCAACAAGTGACTTAGATAAATTAGGCCAAAATGCGAAAGTTGAGGTTTAATGCATTTAAGAGGGAAGTATTTGAGTCCGGTAATCGGGTACTAGGCCAAAATGCGAAAGTTGATGTTAGCTATCTAGATCTGGTCGATAGAAACCCTAAACATTAGCATTAATGCAGGAAACAGTAGCTGCAGTATTAACTCGGGGACCCCTACGGGTCGTATGCCTTGGGGCTAAACAGAAATGAAATCTGAACCCTGGAAACGCCTTTTTATCAATTAAAAACAACTTTAATTCTTTTTATTGCTTTTTAAACTTGTCATAAATCATTAGAATTGTTAGAATTAAACCAAACTAATTTCTCTCACTTCTAGAATCTTAAGTAAATTTAGGATAAGTCCGGTTATTTTTTTCTGTCCCTATGGATCGATACCTAAGCATACTCATCGATAGGATAGTACACTTGCTATCTAATTTGACAGGGTATAATAAAGGTTTAAAAGGTATAGCTTGTTATGCTGAAACTTTGTAGCGTATATTATGTGCGAACACCTTAGATGCTAGAAATTGCATAATATCATTTTTATCTCTGGTATGTTGTAAAATCTCACCCACAGTTGATTGTATTCGGGAGGAGGTCTTTCTCTTCTAGTCTTCTTTCCTGCTGGTTCTTGTGGCGGGACACTTGTTGAGGGAGGAACAACTTCTTCTTCAATTTTAGGTTCACCTGTCGAAGGAGTACCTCCTACAGGGACAGTGTCTATGAATTGACTCGATGCTACAAAAGAAGAGCTCATGCCTCCATATGTATACAGTGGTGTCGGTTGAAGTGTTTCTTGTAGAATGGATACGTTTGGATCGTTTGAAGTATAATACGGTGGCGGTGCACTCATTTGTGGGGGACCTAGGGGTTGCTGATAATTTGTTTGGAGCATTTGGTCCCTTCTTTGATAATATTGTGGTTAATTTAGTGGATAATTAGGTGGTGGCATTTGGGAGGAAGAACTATCAAGATAATTAGGTGGATAATTTTGTGGATAATTAGATCATGGCATATTAGGGCCAAAAAGTGAGGTTGACAATTTCGAGGCAAAATCTTCATCTGAGTCGTGATGAGTAGTTGTCATATTTTAAATCTATTCAAAAAAATAAACATAAATTACTTAACATATTTTAAAAAAAATCTAATCTATTTAAAAAAAAATCTAACATATTCAAAATAAATCTAACATTTACACAAATAAATCTAAAAAACAGAAATTAAAAAACAGAAAATAAAAAAAGACATAAAAACAGAATTTAAAAATAGAAATTAAAAAAACGGAATTTAAAAAACAGAAAAAAAATTAAAAAACAGAATTAAAAAACAGAAATAAAAACAGAAATAAAAACAGAATTTAAAAAACAAAAATAAAAAAAACAAAAATAAAAACAGAATTAAAAAAATAAACAATAGAAATTAAAAAAACAGAAACTAAAAAACAGAAATAAAAAAAACAGAAGTTAAAAAACAGAAATTAAAACAGAAATTAAATAACAGAATTAAAAAAACAGAAATTTAAAAACAGAAGCTAAAAAACAGAAATTAAAAAACAGAAACTAAAAAACATAAATTAAAACATAAATTAAAAAACAGAAATTAAAAAACAGAAACTAAAAAACAGAAACTAAAAAACAAAAACTAAAAAACAGAAATTAAAAATCAAAATTTAAAAAACAGAAATAAAAACAGAATTTAAAAAACAGAAATTGAAAAACAGAATTTGAAAAACAGAAATTAAAAAACAGAATTTAAAAAATAGAATTTAAAAATTCAAAAACTGAAATTAAAAAACAGAAATTAAAAACAGAATTTAAAAACAGAAATTAAATCTAATATATTTAAAAATAAATCTAACCTATTCAAAACAAATCTAATTACTTCACATATTTTCAAAAATAAATATAGCATATTTTTTTAACCTATGAAAAATAAATCCGAATGTCAAAAATAAAATCTAACATCAAAACAAATTTAGTTACTTTACATCTAACAAATCTAACATAAACGAAATAAATCTTACAAATCTAATTACTTAACATCCAATAAATGTAGCATAAACTAAATTTACTCTACAAAAATAAATTAATCTAACATGAAATAAATGTAACATTTAAATCTCACGGAAAAATCTTGCGGGAGGTGTCGAACTTCGTAATTTCGATACCTTTGTAATTCAGTTTGCGTATTTATGGAATGAATTAAATTTACAACTATATATTTTTTAAACAATAAATTAAAAGTTTGAGAATAATAAAATTTTAGATTGAGAGAATGAGATAATATAGATATTGAGTATTTGAGAATTGAGATGGAGATGTGAAAATGAAGGGAGGAAGAGGGGTATTTAAAGAGATTTGATTGGAGGGATGAAATTTAAATTTTAAAAGGAAAACAAAAAAAATAAATTAATTAAGTCACATCCGGTCGGTCCGGTTCGGGCAGGGTGGGTCCGGCCGAATTTCGGGGGATTGTTTTCCAAGGCACAAAAATAGCTATATATTGGCAAGGAGACACTAAGGGAAGACATCTTTTATCTTACCTTTGATTCTACATATCTTTCCACATCTTTTCTTTCTTCCCCAAGTGATTAAAGGCGATTGGAGCGAAGGATTGAAGGTTTTCTCGAGCGAGCAAAGGTGAAGACAAGGGGCAGCGAGCGAGGAGATTGGTGTTTTCTATTCTCTTTCTTTTTTTCCTTAGTTTTAATCATGTTTACTCTTGTATTTCTTTTGGATGTTATCGCACCCATGAGAGGCTAGATTTCCTCTCTAGGAGCTTAGGCTTATAACATGAACTTGTGTTAAAATCTACCTTAGTTGGATATTTATTCTCTATGATGATTGTTTGCTTGCATGTTTGTTCTTGTTGATTTTATAATTCATGTGCTTGTATGATTTGTGTGCTTGTTAATTAGCGTCCCGTTTAGGTCTAACAAACTTAAAGTACTAGGATCAAAGAATTGATGGTACCAAATTGTATACATGAATAACTTTAAGGATTAAGATTAGAAATGACCAAATCTATTTCTTAGTTCGGAACCACAAGAAACAAATGTTGAATTGAGGTGAAGGACTTAATCGTGAAACCTTATATTTGATTGGGACCCCTAGAATTGAACCAAATATTGGTATGAAGGACTTAATCGTGAAATATTGATATTTAGGGATAAACTAGGCTAACATGTGCTTATGGTCTAGATAGCTAGAGTGAAGAACTTAATCGTGAAATCCGAATTATCTAGGCACGTCATTAATTTACGAAAGTGACCCTTTTTGATATTTAAGGTTTAGAAACTCCATAATTGCAAACATGAATTTAGAAATCAACTAAGTATTGATTTGACCAAGTGATTGTATGTCAAAAGCTCGTAGACTTCCATCTCATTAAATCACAAAACTCCTTTTATTTGTTTGTTTAAATTGCTTTGTTTACTTTAGACTCTCAATCGGGTATTGAATCCACAAAACCAATTTTCAAACAAACCCCTCATTTACTTTTATTGCACTGTTTTAGAATTAATTAATTTAATAAAAAGTAATATTTTTCATTATCTTTGAATCGATACCTAAACTACTACAATGATTGGTTATATGCTTGCAACTAATCTATTATTGTGTACTAAGGTTTTATAAATTTAAAAGTGAAAAAATATATTAAATTGACCGATTATCCGATACCTAAAATACACAACACATGGGTATCTCAGGCATAGGATACGGGCGGGCAGGGCACGAGCTGTCCTATGCGGGTATAATCAATCCACTAGCTAGGGGCTAGGCAAAAGAATGCAATTAAGGCGAAAGCTGGTCAACTAATTATATATAACTTGGTAACCTAATCATTTTTAGTTTTTTCTAACGTCAATGGACAAGTATATTCTTCGCTTTCTTGAGGATACAAACGACGTTTTGCTGGGAAACCCTTTTTAATTATAATATATAGGAAACGCAGATATGATAAAGATTCTTCAAGTCTTAACCAATCCGGTATAAATAATGTAATATTAGAGCTTTAGGTAGTGTTTGGTTGGAAAAAAAAATAATAATTCGGAAAAGATCAGCCTGCAAAATATTTTTTTCATTTTCACATCCGAACCGTTAACGGAATTAAATATATTATATATATAATTAATGTTTGAGAAATATTATAGTCCCCCGAGCTATAATATCCTAGTGCTTCCCTCAACTAATTTAACATAAAAAAATCTTTTAGTATTGTCTAACTTTCATTTTCAGCACTAATATAAAAATATTTAAAGCTATGTTTATAACATTTTAAAATGTTACTCGCAAGCATTTAAACATATATTTAGAAATATATCTATATAGTTTTAACTCTTAACTATTTCCGTATTCAAATCAAAAAATGAAAGATTATTTTCACCTACGCTTTTTTTATTTTTATTTTTCTGATTATTTTAATCCATTTTTCTGACGATCTGTAATGAATTTTACGAATCTAAAAATATGAACGTTTTCTATTCAATTTTATCTTTCAAATAAGAACTATGAAGAAATATTTTTGAGTAATTTTGAAGTCATTTGTTTAGATTCGCAAAATTCATCATGAATCGTCGGAAAAATGGACGAGAATGATCAGAATACAAAATAAAAAATAAAAAGTGAGTGAAATTTTTTTTTTTCCGTTTTTGGCTTTAAGACAAAAGTAGTTAGGAGTTAAAACTATAAAGATTTAGAATGAAATTTTTTTTCTATTAAACTACTTGAGAGACACACTTGAAGATTTTATTGGAGATAGAATTATCATGCTCCGTAATGTTTTGCATTTTTAAGATGACATTCTTGGTCCATTTCAAATCGTTTTAATTAATTTGGTTGAGCTAATTATCAACTATTATGTTGATCGTCTGGCTAGATTCCTTGAGCGCTCGTACCAGACTTGAATTTAATTTACCATCTCTATGAATTGAACTGAATTGTGAATATAATGGGCATATGCAGGAATGAAGTTAGAATATTTATCTGAGCTAGTCCAAAAAATTTACTAGTATGAATGGTGAGTTTGTGACTGCTGTCTGTGTATTCGATCATGATTGACCAATTTTGATTAGAAAGCATAAAGAGGAAGTAGCTAAGACTAAGAGGCTGTGAGGTCCAAAAAAAGATGATGAGATGATGAGATGATGATGAGATGATGATGAGAAACTACAAACAGTGATTGTCATAACACAGACTCTTCGTATTTCATCTGCGAAGACGAAAGACCTAGTCAGGAATCAGGATACGTAGTAGTAATAAATGCTACCAAATAATAATAATAATGAGAAAAGAGAACTAGAGAACTAGAGAACTAGAGAACTAGAGAACTAGAGAAGAAAGCTGAGCTGAGCAGAGCTGACCTGAAGGCTAACAGTGGTGTTCGGGTTTGACAAGAACACGGTTCAAAGGACACAGAGACAGAAACAGGGGAACTGAGGGCCCGCATAAGAAATTAATTAGGAATAGGATTGATTTCTCAGGGTTGAAAGGAGATTCTTGTCATTTTTCTATAAATGATGGGTGGTCGTGGTCGTGGTCGTCATCGTGAACTCAAATTAAATTAAAACCATTCTTTTTTTGTTGTCAGAAACTGAAAATCTGCAAGGGGTCACAGCCACAAGCCATTCACATCCCATAAATATCTCAAACAAATATTTTTAAGAACAGATCGAGACGTAACTACAAATTTACTATTAGTATTAGAATTTTGGAATCCATTTTGTGAAATTAACATATTTGTATAATTATATTTTGAAAAAGGCACAAGTGATAAGATAATTAGTTGGCTTACAGTTACCGTTACAAGTTACAGCTGGTACGGGGGTCCGTTAAATTTTGTCCTTTTGATAATTAATTAATTAATTAATTAATTAATTAATTAGATGCGTTGCAAGTTGCAACGTTAACGGAATGACTGAGTAGCTAGCTAGGGCTAGGGCTAGGGCTAGGGCTAGGGCTAGGGCTAGGGCTAGGCTAGGACCCGCTGGATATTTGGAGAGAGAGACACCACGCACTATTCTACAAATATCAGTGTTTTTATTTCTTCAATAATTTCATAACATTTTCATTTATACGGTGATTTCAATTTCACCAAAATTAATTTTAAAATTACTTCAAAGACCGATATTTTACAATTGCAGTTGCAGTTGCAGTTGCAGGTATAAAAATGCATGCTTACCATCATCATTTACAACCGCGACAAAAAAAAAGTACTATGATATATATATATCACTTGTTTTTGTTGTCCACAGTCCACACCATAGAACAAGATAAGATATCCAATCAATTTAGTTATTTATTTATTTATTTATTTATTTTTATTTAAGAGTATAAAAAATAGTTATTTGGAACTTAGTTTTATTGACAACGATGTAACACTAGTAATGACGAAGGGCAGTTATATGATTGATTGTTATAATTTTGACATGACAAACGAAGTTATTTGACATTAATTGACATAGACTATTATATTATATTATACTTTGTTACAATCTAACTTTAAAAAAAAAAAAAATTATTTATTGTAACACTAAAAAAATTGACATGAGAAGGTTATTTGACAGTAAGTGAGTAATGAAATAAAGAATGTATGGAAATCTGGGAATCTGGGAATGGAATCATCGGTTCGCATTTGGATAAGAAAATCTTGCGAACAATATATAGTCCATCCGTCCATCACTTCATAATTCAGACAATCATAATTGTAGTACGGGTTGGTTGCGTCTTCTCAAAATATAAATAAATAATACTCTTAATTAATTAATACTTGAGATGATAAATACCATGGAGGGACATGCATTACGCATACCATACCATACCGTTCCATGTTGGTAGGCAGGAGCAGGAGATTCTATTTTGGAACCCTCTACTTCATAAATTAATTTGTTGGTGAATGGTGATGCTGTGCAATTGTGCACGACATTTAAATTTCGTATAATTAAATTCCGTCAACGACCACTGCGATCATTTGACTTTTATCAATCATTAACTTAATAAGTCTGTCCGTCTTACCAAATATATAACAGGACAGGATAAGGGAACACTTACTGACTTACACAACACAAGTGAAAAGAAAATATAAACAATCATCACAGAGATAATTCTTATAACGGGTTGGTTATCATAGAGATAACTCACAGGCTCTCAGCGACAGCGTCGCCCTGCACAAATTGACACATTAAGTCGGACTCAAGAGATCTGGTAGGTACAAAGGTTGGGACTTGGGACCTGGGACGGTTTCGTTTCGTGACCTTACATTTACAACCTGGCATCCCGTGATGGAGAAGCCACTCAAATAATATATTGCTCACGCCAGGAGCACCGCAACTGCTTACTGTCTGCTTTCTCTTACATGTAGGACCGACCACCTTAACTTTGCGTCTTGGCCTCACGCCCTCATCTCTCAACGAGAGAGAGAGAGAGAGAGCGCCAGGCCAGGGCCCAGCTAATCAATAGTAAATGTTACAGTCTTCACATGCAGATGTCTACAGTCGCACGGTACCATGCGACGTGGCGCTGCCTTTGCCTTAAAAATGCTGCCTCGGTCTGTCCCGTATAAAATCGTACAAGTTGTTATTCTCGATAGAAAAGTTACTTGTTTTTATTTTTAGTTTTTTTGATTGGAGAAAAGTTACTTGTTGTTCTCTCGACTAGTCGCCTAGTCCAACCGTACACTGCCGCGTATCCCATCGCCGCCGTCCGTTGACACGTTTCGTTCTCATGGCCCATCGATGTGACTCGTGATCGCGCCACGAAACGACACGTGTACGGACATTGCTGTTACTGTCCGTCCGTTAATTTAATTCTGACGCACGGCACGGCACGGCGGTTGCCCTAGAGAACCGCCCACGAATCCAATGAAAAAGCGGTTTGTTCTCCTTTTTAGTTTTTACCGCGAGCTAGGCTTTGGCTGAGGCATTCATTTTACATTTTTACTAACTACAACTCTCCGTTCTGCTTCGCATCTACATTTACCAATTTGCCCTCGCGCTCCCGAAGTTTCTACATAGTACATACCATTTCCAGGTCTAAATTTAGATGAGCTCGTACTTTATTTCTATTAATTTGACTAACTTGATGTAAAATAAAATAAAATATAAATTAAAATTTTTTTAGAAAATATATTGATTTTGAAATATTAATTTGACAAGTGATGAGTAACAAACTAACAATAGAATGTTTTATAAAATATTAAATTTGACCGGGAAATATATTCCTAAAAAGGTCATGAGAATGAAACGGAGAGAGAAATCGTTACGCGGTTCCGTCAGCGCCTTAGAGTGACAAGACGACGTTTGGTGGAACCACCTATCAACTACCGTCTACTTTTTTTTTTTTTTTTTTTTTTCTTTTCTCCCTCCAACCCAACCCATTGGCGCCTCCTTATTTAATTCAGGGGCTGCCCTTTTTGGAATCTCTCTATTTTTAACCTTGCTAAATTCTCTTATTACCACAGGACAAATATAGCACTTAAATGTTGCTTATTATTTTCTCAATTGTTCTATTCATATTTATATTCATGACACATTCATTTTTTTATTTCTAATATATATAATTTGCTACATTTTATAATTTAGAAATATGATGTCACTGTAATTTGATACAATTAATATTTACAGTAAAACTCACCAAAGATTTTTAGTGAGTAAAATTTATTTGCTTAACTTTAGTTAGTATGTCATAAACTCATAATTATAGTAAGCACAGTTACAATTATATCTGTTTATTGGTATATAGTTAGGTTAGGTGATAATAGCATAACTAAAATTATAAGGGTTTATTCGGAAAATATATGTTCGTATTTTGTAGAGACTTAACTTGTTTATTAAATATACCATGCTTCTTTTCACCTTCTCCTTTTTTCCAAGCTTCGCTCCGATTCCCCCAACTGTCTCTCTCTCTCTCTCGCTCGCTCGCTCGCTCGCTCTTCCCCTCCGTCTCTCCCCACAAATAGCTCGGCTCTCCGTCGGAGCCCCAGGGAGCGACCTTACATCACATCCGTGAGGAATTCGAGTTCTGCCAATTGAATTTTCGTTCTTGCAATTGTTTGTCGGGGGAAGAGGAGCGATTTGTCGGATCTCCGGTTGATTTGGCGCACGAGAGGATAATGCTGGTTGATATCTGACCTCTTCTCGAGTTTTGAGGATAAAAGGGTCTGGAATTGGGAGGATCCGAGATCGGGATGAGATGGTAAGTGGCGGAGATCTCTAAGAATTATTATTTACTTTTGTTCTTTGTTTTCTGTAGAATTCGACTCGGTTCGTTCACCTCATAAATTTTGTTTCTAAACTCGTTGTTTTCTAAAATCAGTTTCGTAAGAGCTGACATTTTGAAATTTTTATTAGGCTTGCATGCAAGATACTAGTTTTTTTGTTTTTGTTTTTGTTTTTTTTTTAAATTGAATTGTAATAACGGAATTGGCACTGTTCCATTCGCGGCTTGATTCGTTTTTCCAGGCTGACTGGTATGAAAGCTTTGACTTGTTCAAAATCTTTGTTTAATCAACAAAAATAACGCGGAGAATTTTCTGTGGATATTTTCAAGAATTAAGTATCAGCAAAAAATTGGAGTTATTTTTAGCCTTCTTAAGAATTTTGTAGCAGTCGAATTTTATTATTGAATTAACTAAGAATTCAGCAAAAAGGTTGGACTATTCCTATTCTAGAGCTGCTTCCCACCTTAAATTGACCACTCTTGTCTTGTATATAAATAGTTGTCGTCAAAAACATCCAATCCAATCCAATCCAATCCAAGAGATGAGATGAGATGAGATGCTCCATTAATTCTTTTCAAAGTCCCGGTCTTTATCCGATTCAAAGCCACCGAATTGGAACTTTTACACAAATATTTTGACTTGGTCTTTCACACATTTTGCAACGAAAAGTCAACACTTTTACCTTTGCATTACTTTTTCTCAAATTACAATTACCACTAAGCTTGCCTCGCCTCGCCTCGCTGCTTGGGTACCGTTTTGTATCAAGTAAGTTAGGCTTCACAATATTTGTCCCTACTCCTAGATTAGTGAATTTATTTATTTTTCCTCATCCAAGTACCAAACTGTAGCTGGTTCTGAAAATCTGTGTTTTGTCCCCAGTTATCCAAATTTTTGACAATTGCACTTTTTCCGAATTATCTAGCTTGCTGGAATAATCCCAAACACCATTCTTCCATAGTCTTGACATGATTGCAAATCTAAATGTGGGGGGTTCTTCTGCAAAATTATGTCCTTAGTGTAATACTTCTATTTTTGAAATTATGTCTTTATGAACACAATAATAATATTTTTGAAAAGTAGATGGTTTGTTTTATCTATGTAATTTTTTGAGACATTAGAAACTTGTATAAATTCAATATAGTTTGAAACATGTTTCCGTCTTGTAAGCAATGTGTGATCTGCTTGGTTTATCTTTTAATCCTTTCTTTTTACAAATATTTCCTGTAGGTGGAAGAGAGGACGCAACTTCCATCCGAGGTCAGAAATTGCTTAAAAACCTTAAAACAAAGACTTCTTAAGCGAGTTCAATCCTCTCATGGTATGGAAGTCAAGACCAGGAGCAGCGGGGATTCCTTGAGATCAGCTCCAGCTTGTGGGGCCCGAATACAGGGAAATGGTAGCAATGCAATTTTTAATGGAGGTGGAAATAATGTCAAAGATGCTTTTCTGAAGCACAGGGTGGCGAAATTTGAGATGGAAAATTTGGATTGGATTGAAATGATTCCGGAATGTCCAGTTTTTTACCCCACCAAGGAGGAATTTAAAAATCCCATAGAGTATATTCAGAAAATTTCTCCAGTTGGATCCAAATATGGTATGGCATTTTATTTTTAATTCTGCTCTCCTGTGTGCTAGTGTTTGTCTTATTTTCTTATTTACAAATGATTGGTACATCGATCCATGCTTACAATCATTTTTCAGTTTAATTTGGCATCAGTAGTCTATAACTAGCAAAGATATGTTAATTATTAGAACACAAGCCTAGGTTTTCTTAAGTTCTTAAGTTGGTACCTAATTTATTCCAACTTAGTAAATGCTAGTTGCTATCGTGCTATCGTCTGGTCTGGCCGTCTGGTAGTCCTTGCTTCAGGTTCATGCCTCAAGTTTAATCTCATTTTGGTGTGCTTTGTTTCAGGTATTTGCAAAATTGTGTCACCAGTAAATGCCTTGGTACCAGCTGGTGCGGTACTAATGAAGGAACAGGCAGGATTTAAGTTTACCACGCGGGTCCAGCCTCTGCGATTGGCCGAGTGGGCTATGGATGACACAGTAACATTCTTCATGAGTGGAAGGTTTGTGTTGCTTCACATGCTTTTATGGAAATGGTATCATACCTCAATTTATTGACCTGGACACAGGCAAGATTTTATGGAGTTTGAACAGTTTCTTTTGTTCGTTTTGTCTTCTTTCTTTCTTCTTTGGGGGTGGGCAGTGGGGTGGGGTTGTGTGGTGTTATGCAGCTATAACACCGAGCATGTATATACTGAAACACATGAGAGTTTGCCTTATCAGATTCTGTGTCATCCGCAGTGTACCTATAATGATCTCTTCGAATACTCTCTATCAAATAGTTTCTCTACAGAAGATTCTTTTGAGTTTGTTATGTCTTAGGAAAAGTATATTAAGATTGAAGAATAAGTTGTGTAAGAAGTTATCTAGTTATATACGTGATGGTAACAGCCTGTATTAAATGCTCGTAAATTTTCCAGGAAGTATACTTTCCGGGACTTTGAGAAGATAGCAAACAAGGAATATTCAAGAAGGTACTTCAGCACGTGTAATCTCCCAGCCAAGTTCTTGGAAGAGGAATTCTGGCGGGAAATTGCATATGGGAAAATTGATTCAGTTGAGTATGCATGTGATGTTGATGGCAGTGCATTCTCCTCTTCCCCTCGAGATCCCCTGGGCCAAAGCAACTGGAATTTGAAGGTATCTCTTCTGCTCCATCGGCTTGCTGAATAGGACTTCATATCTCCCTTTAACTCTTCTAAACTACCATTCACCGTAATGGTTTATACCCTAAAATTTTTGGCTTTCGGAAGTTCATTTCAGATTGAAATATCTCTGTGGCTGATAATATAGTATTACAAGTTTTCCAAAATGGTGCCTATGCTTTAGTGGTACTGGTGTGTGCTTGGCTGTAGGTGCGGTTCTAATGCACTTAGATCTGAAATGCAGAAATTTTCAAGGCTGCCAAAGTCTACACTGAGGCTTCTCCGAACATCTATTCCTGTAAGTTTGCATGTTTTTTCTTCTTTTTTTCTTTTGCGTTACCTTTTTTTTTTTTTTTTTTTAAGTTACCTTTTTATTGTTTGCATTGATTATATGTCGCTGATGCAGGGAGTGACTGATCCAATGCTTTATATTGGAATGCTCTTCAGTATGTTTGCTTGGCATGTTGAAGATCACTATCTGTACAGGTAACTTGTTGAAACACATCTGTTGTTCCTTATTTTTCTACAGTGCATACCTATTAAGTCTGTTCAGTATTGAAGGAGTTATCCAAATACGAAGCAAGACATGCCGGTAGTCTTTTTGGACCTTTATCTTTTTTTGGCTTTGTTTGACATGTGTGCACTGAACAGCATAAACTACCAGCACTGTGGAGCTGCTAAAACCTGGTACGGTGTGCCAGGTCATGCTGCACCCAGATTTGAGAAAACAGTACGGCAATACGTGTACAACAAGGAGCTCTTAACTGGCCAAGGAGATGAAGATGCAGCTTTTGACGTTCTTCTTGGGAAGACGACTATGTTTCCTCCAAAAGTTCTCTTAGATCATGAGGTACCTGTTTATAAGGCAGTTCAGAGGCCAGGAGAGTTCGTCATCACTTTCCCTCGTGCATATCATGCAGGATTTAGCAATGGTATTATATTTGTTCCATTCTGGTTGGGTTATGGGCTTCTAGATTGCAATGATATGGTGTATTCTGTGTTTGAAGTACCAGTCCAGTCTACATGTACTGGTATCATATGATTTCGGTCATGAGTTTTGATCAAGACGGCACTTCTGGTGCCGATTTTGGGGTGAAATAACAACAACAACAACAACAACTGCCAAGCCTTTAGTCCCAAACTAAATAATTTAAAATTATTTGAGATAAATTAACCTCTGTTTTCTCTCATATACATTTGCTCAGGGTTCAATTGTGGGGAAGCAGTGAACTTTGCAATGGGAGATTGGTTCCCTATGGGAGAGATGGCTAGCCACCGATATGCACTCTTGAACCGAATTCCTTTGCTTCCTCATGAAGAATTACTTTGCCGAGAGGCATCACTTCTATCTAAGAGGACCACAGAACTTGACACGTCAGAGGAGTTATACTCTCAGCAATGTGTGAAGATTGGCTTTGTGAATTTAATGAGGTCCATGGGAAGTGCTCGTTTGTTTCTTGGAAAGATGGGTGCGCAAGTTTACCACAAGTCTGATGTGAATCTGATTGTGCTATGTGGCCTCTGCCGGCGTGACTGTTATGTGGCTCATGTTATGTGCGACTGCAACTTGGAGCCCATATGCCTCCGCCATGGTATGTATTCTTAAAAAGAAGAAGAATAATGTATGATGATGGTGAAAAACTGCATCTTTAACCGAAAAAAAAAAATTAATAGGTCGAAAATTGATATATTATAGATAAAGTTGCAATTCTAAATATGCCCATCATCCCTTATTGCCTTTGAAACCTTACACTTTTCTCACTTTCAGGGACCAGATTGAATAAAATACAAGTTACAGAATAATTAGCACAATATGTGATTTTTGATGACCTAAATACTGCTTGGCTTAAGAATGACTTTAGACTACCCTACCTTGCTAATTCTGATTTGTGCGAATGCTGGATGAGTTGTTTATTGACCTTGTTTCTTTTGGAACTTTAGAGGTTGAATTGAAGAGATGCTCCTGTGGGCATAATCGGTACCTGTACCTAAGAGAGGATGTATCAGAACTTGAGGCAATGTGCTGCCAGTTTGAAAAGGAAGATGGTGTCATGGACCACGTCCAGGAAGTAGAATGGAGCGATAGCTTGTGTTTTCAGACAGAACCAGTAATTAATGCTGAGGGTATGAAAATAGAGGAGATCCATCAATATCACGTGCACGAACTATCACCTACCAGATCAGAGCAAATCTCACTCCCGTATAATGTAAGGGGATATATTATTTTTTTTTTCAATACTTTTCTTTTGGTAATAGTGTAAAATATTACATATTCCCCTTGAGGCATGAATCCTCCCCATCAGAAACTTTGTTAAGATTGACTTTGCCTATTGTTCTGTACTTCAATTTACAGGAATATTCTGATGCAAATGGTGCAGCTGAGAGGCTTGCAATTAGGAAGTGCTTTCATGATAAAGTTGAATGTGAATCTCTGCCAGTAACCTCGCCAGTAAACAGTTTAAAATCTGCTAATGCTGGCTTGAATGACGACATGTTGGCTATAGGAGATAGCGATGACTCTGATTCAGAGGCATTTAGGGTTAGGCGAAGATCTACTGTTGATGTTAATCAGTCTCCTGATGATGTCAGAATCTGCTTTCCTGAACAGCAGGTCACTTCCCTCTTTCTCCTCTCCCCATTTTATAGGACGCCACTGTACTTAGCTAAATTAGCGCCTTCTTTTAAGTATAAACTAGATTGGTAGGGGTAGTAGGCTTGTGCATGGGAAATATGAAATAGATAGGAATGGGTAGTAGTCTGGGCGATTCTTTTCCTTCTTTATAAAAATAAAATTAGCAAAGTGGTCCCCCCTTTTGCTTGAATGGTGAAGGCTCACAAGTTCTGTGCCATATTTCATGCCCCCCTCTTGGTAGTCAATATATCGCCTTAAAAATCAAGGTTCTATGCCAATTTGTAGGCTTGGGAAAATTTTCAATGTTTCATTAGAGGCATATATGAAGATTTTCCTGTTCTGAATTTGCCTTAATTTGCTTATTATTTCTGCCAGGTTTTCAAACGGTTGAAGAAGGTGCATTTTGAATCGAGGCATGTCAATGCAAAACCAGAAGATTTCGATTGGAAGTTCAATACAAGCAACAATATAGTAGCGGGCTCTATTATTCCAGAAATGCCTTTGAAGAAAAGGTTCACAGCATGTTGTTCTGACGAGGTTGACCGAAGAAATGGAAATGATAATGATGATTTTGGGTGTAAGCCCTGTGACATAACTGATAACAGAAGAGCTAATGAAAGTAGAAGTGATGCAAGACCGATGCGCGTAAAAATCAGATTTCCTCGATTGTCAAACAGGACAGGAGAAACTGCTAACGAAATATGAAAGATTGATAAATTTTTTTATAGGTAACTGGTTCTAACTACAGAATATGAAGATGGAGGAACATTAATTTGGTTAGAGGATGTTAGGGTATATTTGGGGTTTAATATAACCAATTCTTTGTGCTTGAGTGCAAAAATTTAGGTGCTCGCACGCTCGACTTGTAATTGTAATTCTTTCTCTTAGGTTTCTTTCCTGCACTGTTCCTATTGGGGCAGAGGAGTAGAATTAATTAAGCATCCACATTCCTTTTTAGTTGTACATTAGGCTTTTCTTGTTTGTCAACTAATATTCTATTCTAATCTATTCTCACATGTATCATTCTATTCTATTCTATTCTTTCTTCTGTTATTTCCTTCCTGCTGTTAATGCAATGTTAATTTCTTTTGTTTAACAAAAACAAAGAAAGAAAGAAAGTTGATATCAGCTTTAAAATGTGCATACCATTACATACCAATTAGATAGATATTACATTTAAAGTTAGTTTCGTGGGCTACAGAATTATTAATTTAATTGAACTTCTGACGGCCCTTGTTAGCTTAATCATTTTGTTCGCTGCGATCTTCAATTATTCAATTAAAATGAATGAATACGGATGGATCATGATCATCCGATCCGATCCGATCCGTTTGCATCACAGGGTTCACTTGATAAATAAATATCTCTTTATCCATTAGCGAATGAGCGCTGTTTCGCTCTTTTTCATCACTGCCCAGGCCAGCAGTGCTCCAATCCAATGGCAATGGCGTCTTCTCTAGCTCTACTATACTCCCCGACCCTACCCTTACAAAACCCCACCAAAGCATTCCCTCTCCCTCGCTTCACCACCTCCCTCTCAACCACCTCTACCAACATTCACTCTCTTCTCTCTTCCACAACCAAAACCAAAACCAATGGCGCTCTCTTGCCAAAGCCTCCATCGGCATCATCCAGCAAACACCTCTCTTTAGCAGCTCCCCCTGATTCCAACAATTACGAGGTTCTGTCTATTTAAATTAATTCTTCTCCTTCTCAACAAGATATGTAATGTAATGTAAGCTTTTTGTGTATAATATAAAATTAATTGTAAGATTGATCATCTTTTACATACATACAGTTCTCTGACACTGGTGGAGAAGTTGAATTAAGATTAGATATCAGGTCACTCAATATAGAAAGTTCCGCCAATGTATTCCTCGATGCCGATGACACTTCTCTATTAATCAGGGCTAAATCTGCTGGAATCCTCAAAACCCTAATTGATGTCAACCCACTTTTTGAACGCATCAAATCTTCTGAAACAATATGGTATGTGCTTTCAAACACTATTGCTATTGCTATTGCTATTCCTATTCCTATTCTACCACCACTCTTTCTATTCTATTTCATATTTACAGAATAGCCCAATTGAACCCACCCTACGAATGTCTCACTCATGCAATCAATCTATACAGCTCAAAGTGACTTATTTCATTCTCTAGGAACATACTGCTAGAGGACCTCAACCTGAACACATTACGGGCTTCTCCTACCTGATTCTTTTTTTCTTTTTCTTTTTTTTTCCCTTCATTTTTTGCATTATTTTAGGTACATCGATGAGGACCAATTAGTAGTAAATCTGAAGAAAATTGATCCTGACTTGAAATGGCCAGATATAATGGAATCGTGGGAATCCCTTACAGCTGGCATTTCTCAATTATTGAAAGGAACCTCTATTTATATCATAGGGAATTCTACTGAGATAAATGAGGCTGTTGCTAAAGAAATAGCAACTGGTATTGGGTATGTATACAAGGTTTGTCTAGCATTAATGAAAATTTGTCAAAAAAACCATAGTAGGAAATATCGGTATCGGGATCGGGATCGGTCCCGGCTAATACCGATCCGGGATCGGCGTATTGGCCGGTATCGGCCGATTTGGATCGGAAAATCGGACTTTTTTGCCAGAAACTTGTTTTACACTAAAAAATAGAAAAAAATTGATAAAAAATTAATTTTTCAATCATTTATGTTTAGATAAATGATTATAATCAAATAATCCACTAATACAATATAATACAAGCATTAAAACCATAAACACATTCTTTCATTGCCAGAAACTATGTCGTGCTGGTTGGAGGGATCACTGGACAGTTCACATCCCTTCTCCATTTCTGAACCTTTGTTAATTGGCAGTGAACCTTGATAAAAAACTATGTCGTGATGGTTGCTTTGGCTGAAGGAGGGATCACTAGACAGTTCTATGATCAGACTTAGATCTCAACCTTTTAGATAATAACATTCATTAATTAGGTTGTTACCGTTATGTTTGAAACTTCTGTTCTATATTATTTTATCTAGATTGAAATAATTTATGAGTGTAATTGAGTATAATAAGCAATTTCATGAGGGAGAAAGGGTATATGTACGGTTGCTGGCCTAATGCATTGTAACAGATGGTTATTTAAGAAATTGTCATTTTGTCTCTGACAAAATGTAATTTTCAAAGGTTATATAAACTATACAGCATTTGTTATGTATTTGAACAATCACCAGATTTTTTATTTTATTTAATTTTTAAATATGCCTTGTAATTGTGCTTATTTGGTATTTCATCAAGTACCTGATCGATCATTGAGGATTGAATTTGAGATTTTGTTGAACTTTGAAATCAGGCAAATAGCATCATATTCCTTATTGAAAGAATAAAGAAATGAACTCAGTTACAGCCAAAACACCTTCTATTTACTATTTAGTTGGTAACATGCATGTGGTAGAGGCATATTACTCAATTTCACATTTCTTCTCCATTTCTAAACTTTTTTATATGAAATTCTATTTAATCACGGGTACTTAGTATATATAAACCTTTTACTGCTACGTGATAGTTGGGTATCGGACCAAAATAGCAGAAATCGGACCAAAAACAGAAAATCCATCAGTATCGGCTCGGTATCGGATCGGACTCGGCCGATACCGATACGTATCGGCCGATCTAGATCGGTATCGGCCGATATTGCCTACTATGAAAAAAACATTTTTAAAAATTTCATGTATGCCTTGCAAGACGTGAAAACTCACATATAATCCTCCACCTGACGTGAGTCATGGGCCAGCCTCAGCCTGCTCAGCATAAGTTCGGAATTATTTTATAATTTTATACTATGCCCTATTACTTATGGTTTTTCATGGTTTCTCTCTTACCCCGCAGATATATGCCTCTTTCGACAAGTGAACTACTGGAACAATATGCGCAGCAATCAATTGAATCATGTATGCTTTTGTTTGAACTTTATATTAGTAGTAACCTATATTTGTGTTTTCGACCTCTTGGTATACACTAAAATGAGATTAGTGAAATATTAGGGATAAATTCACATGTGCACCCCACCCCCACGCTGTAAATGGTTATGAGTGCACATGCACCACTGCAAAACAAAAGATACCATGCTTTCAATTGTACTGCCAGTTCCCTTTTACTTCAATACTACTGTTGTCACCATTTGTTTCCACATAACGAGATAAATGAACAGGTAATTTGGATATTTGGAAATTAGGAGAGGGGTATAGGAGATTATCATTCTTACCAACACTTCTAAGATTAAACTCTAATTTCATGGAGATGCATGATTTGCTGCTTTATTGGGGGCATAGAGGAAATAATTCTACAAAAACAATGATAATCTTTCTTACAGGGGTGGCTTCTGAAGGAGCCGATTCTGTGGTTGAGGCTGAAGGTGTTGTTTTAGAAAACCTTAGCAGGTTTGTATTTTGTTTTTCCAATGTTTCTCAAGGATAACATTATTTAAAACCTTTTGTTCTTGTGCTAGCATCATGGCACTGATGAAGATATTGTACCTGACTAATTTTTTTTCACAAAATTTTGTGAACTTTACTACAAGCAATAATGTAATGAATCCCTATCTACCATCTACCTCACAACAGTCAGGTAAGAGCTGTAGTTGCAACTCTTGGGGGTAAACATGGAGCTGCCAGTAGATTCGACAGGTGGCAACATCTCCATTCAGGATTCTCCGTTTGGGTTTCCAAATCTCAAGCTCTAGGCAAGATCATTTCTTCTTACCACTCATCACTTATTTATTTTACATAGAAAATATAAATGGATTAGTAATTGATTTAAGGAAACAAAAATAAATAAAAAATAAAAAAAAATAGATGAAGCATCAGCAAAGGAGGAGGCTAGAAAACACGTACAAGAAGGGAGCGTTGCTTACACAAATGCTGATGTCATTGTCAAAATTGGTGGTTGGGACAAAGACCACACACGTGATGTAGCTCAAGGCTGTCTCAGTGCTCTAAAACAATTGACATTATCAGACAAGAAGCTCTCAGGTACCCTCTTTCATTTGCACCACATTACCGATCATATAGAATTAAAAGAAGTATACAAATAAATGGGAACATTTCTGTATGCCTCCTAAGCACAGTGATATAGCACCAATGATGATCCTCTTAGTTTCGTCAAATATTAAAAAGAAGAAAAATAAAAGTACAAGATACCTTCAGGTCTTCCTCAATAGGGATAGGGAAGGGAGGGTTTGAATGATATTTTTGGTATATCCAATGCATACACAAGATATCTCTAATATATCAGGTTTGGTGTTGCAGTATATGAAATTATTCTCGAACAAATATTAAAACAATTCTCATAAGCTTCATTTTGACAGGTAAGAAAAGCCTCTATATTAGGTTAGGTTGTCGTGGAGACTGGCCTGACATCAAGCCCCCTGGGTGGGACCCATCTAGTGGCATTGATCCACCAATGGGTTCATAAGAATCTTGGAAAATAAAAAGAGAACTCTTTTTTGTAATTTTTTCTTTAAGATGAGGCTTTCTAGAGAATAAACTTTTTGTTGTTGTTGTTGTTGTTGTTGTTGTTGTTGAAAGAAATGTGGAGGTACACAAGCTGCTTACTCGGACGAGCCATTTTGTTTTCTTTTCTTGGATATACATGTAAGAAGAATAATTCTTTATCTCGGTAGTAAGAAAAATGAAGGAAACAGCTGCACGCTCCATACAAGGTGAAAGAGAAAGAGGAACAGCGTAAAAAGTTTATCTCCTCTGCACTTCAACTTAAAATCCTCTACACTTCAATTACACTTTAATTTAAAGGTTACAAAATTCGAATATTCTACATATAGTTTTCACTTTTTTTTTTTCCTTCTTCCTTGCAAAATTTAGTGTTTTGGAACAAATAATTAGAAATAGGTTAGGCCTAATCATCCCTCCCCTCCCCTGAATTTGCACTCTCTCCATTATCTGAAAAGGAAGGATACGTTGGATCTCCCTCCCCTCTCCTCTTCTAGAACCAAATTCAGCGATGGGCGGTTTCTACTGTTTGATCAAAATTTCTATTCTATCGCTTGATAAACATAATGTTATATGCTTAACAACAAACTCAACATACAAATGCAATAAGCATAATCAAATACTAGTAGAATTAAACAACAAACAACAAAACTCGTAAAGAATAAGCATAGAACAAACAACACAATCAAAGCTTGTAAACAACAAACAACAAGCAATAATTTCATTTTTCAACTTAATTCCAAATCAATTGAAAAAATCTCAACTTTTTTTACAATGCAATGAACAATAAATTTACAAGAAGAATTACAAATTTAATTCCTATGGCTTCTTCTGTTTTGCATGTTTTCCCACAACGCATCTTTGATAGTTGTTTGTAACATGTCTCCAAAATAGATGTCTGTTGAATCTTCATCTTTCTCGTAGGTCTTCTTCTTGGTCCCAAAAAAAACATCCTGATCATATTGTAGCTCATTATGTCTTATGATATAATTCATTCCAAATTGTAGAACAATTGGGGTCTGTTTGGCGAATTGCTATTACAAGAGTATAGTATGGATTAGTTTTTCCTTTTTATATTAAAAAAAAAATTAAGAGCAGAAACGTAAAGCAACTGTAATGAAGGTGCTTCTCATAAAATTGTTTTCTCTGCTCATAAATTTTTGCCCAAATATAAGCATCAAGTAGGATTCTATTTCCTGCTCATCCTAGTTTACTAAGACCAGAAAAATGATTTATGTTGTCAAAATAGGCATCATACTATCATTATAATTAAAGAAAGTTTAAGCATGTTTTGAATCAGAAAAGGTGGCCAATACCACCAGCACCCCTAACTAATTAAAAGCATCATTGTCAAGTATTAAATATTATTTGTTACAATATTCATAGAAACAATTATGGCTGGTTAACCAAACTATCATTTTTATTATCATCAATAGTACCAACAACTAAGGAATCTAAAAGGCCATATTAGTGTACGTGAGTGAGAAATTACCAGAGTCAATATCCTATAGTGCTTCCAGTAAAAAATTAATAGAATCACCGTATTAGTGTACACGGTTCACCTAACCCAATTCTTTGGAATCAACCTACCAACAGAGTTGCCAGTGAGAAATTACTAGTGCGGATACGTAGAAGAGAGAATAAATTTGTCCAGCGATTGAAGCCTCCGCTGAGGTCGAGGCGAGCGGTGGCATACTGAGCAGGGTCGAGAGAGAGAGAGGCGAACACACGTTTAACATGTTTAATTGGAGTTTGAGAAAGCGATCCGTTAATCAAGCGATAAAATCATAGAATGAACAAAATTCGATCAAACGGTTAAAGGGGCCCCCTTAAACATGATTGATCCAAATTTTAATCAGCAGACAGTCTGGATCTAAATTTAAAACTTTTGATGTAATTCGGAAGATGCGGAGTCCAGAAGAGGAAGGGGGTTGACGAACAGGTGCACCCCTAAAAATAAATAATGATTATCATCAAGCCGCAGTGGAATCATTGTAGATTGGCTGCACGTCATCTGTATATTGATTCTACAACGAAGGGTCAGAACAGAAAATATTAGGCTTTTTCACGACCTATCCTATCCACAAGTACTTGTGCGAAATGCTGGATTATCCAAACCAAACCACGTTCAATATACAACACAACAAACGGAAAGTACAACACAAGGGAGACCCCTAAACAAAACACAACAAAAACGTTCAATGTTTTTAAAAGTCGACAGCCCTACAATCACAGGTAAAAACAGCTACTGTTAAAACCGAACAAAGCCTCATTACAAACCATAATTCTCCATTTGCAACTCCATGCCGATTTAAGGCTTCACTGACATCCGGGCCCACAGTCCCTGAGTCTCTTGCCCCTCAACTCTTGGCAACTGCTCAAGATAGAGATTATAAAATTTATGGGGTTAACAACGTTGTTGAATGATGAGAATAACACATGGAGTAATACATAATAAATAGAAGAGGTAAAATTAGAGCATACTTTGTGCTGAAGCCTTGTAATGGTAGATATGAGTAGTTTGTCACCAACTATATCCCTCAGTTTTTTTACCAAGTCGAGCCTGCTAATCTTTTTGTTCTATCAAACATAAAGACAATATATTCAAAATCTTAAGCATCATTCATAGACCATTTATTAATCTTTTTGGCACTTCAAATTTCACATGCCACATCATGGCTTTAAGCCGTCTTAGCCAAGGCTAAGCAACATAGACTGTAACTATAGGTCAGGTCCACATCAGGCATAAGATTTATCAGATATATATCTCTTTAACCATAAGATTAACCAGGTATAACATATATTTTAGTAATATAACCAGACATCATTTTAAATTCAATGATCTATGCTCTGCCCGTAATTGACTAGGCCTAGGTAAGTTCAAGGTATGCCAATTTCATGAGCACAAAGATGGGATTAATGCAAGCAGCACTGTATTGACAAGTGTTATGACAAAAAGGGAATGGCGTGAGATACCTTGAAAAATTCATAGTGAATATTGACCAAATCCATGTGCTGGGGGGAGACTTTGGTAGAAATTGCCGCAAAAAGCATAGAAAAAGGCATCCAAGGTGAAGTGGGGGCTGCCCTCTGGGCCCCGCCAAGCAAAGGATTACTCGAATTCTTTGCCACAGCAGGAGATCTCTCAATGTTTCCTTCACCCTGCTATATATTTATAATTAGACACAAAAAATAAACAAAGAGTACAAGACACCAGTACCTTTACCTCAAGATTCTTCTGTTCCAGCTGATACTACATTTACATTGAGACATTGCACAATGAAAAATTGAAAGGGACATTACAAAGAATATCAACAAAATGTACACACCTGAAGCACACTAAGGGGAACACTAGAACTGGTGACCACAGACATGTTAGATTCGCTGTCTCTCACAACCAAACTTTCTGCACAAAGACACCAAACCAAAAAGATTCTAAGCACCAACACAACTTCTACAAATGCACAAAAAAAGTAACAGAATTTTGCACACAAAACCTCTAAAAAAAGAACTTTTAAGCAAAGCTAGTTTCAAAAGACACCTTCCAGAATATCACATACCATATCAGTTAACTTAAAATACGATACAAGCAAAGTTAATTTCAAAAGACACCTTTCAGAAGTAGAGACTCACCCATTTTATCAAAAAACCAGATAATTACCATAAATGCCCTCTTGACAATGACAAGTCAGGTAATTTGCAATGTTCATCAAGTTCATATGGATATTCAATATTCTGAATGGGATGTTTTCAATGCGATTCATTGAATAATAACGTTAAACAATTCATTGAATAATAAAGTTAACACAAGAATATATTCCAAAGATAGAAGCAAAAAAATTTGGGAGTAGAAAAAACTTTTGAACCTTTGGCTCGGGACGGCATTCTGATTGCCACTACAAACTCAGGAAACACGCGCATATTTACATGCATATCCCAAATCACATAGTGTTTTGGATTGGTGACATCATCTACTCCGCTATCAAAATTTGGATTGCTAGAACAAGTTTGCTTCGATCCTTGTTGAACAACCTCCACATTACCCATAATGACACGGCACAGCACCATGCGGATTATACCGTTTTCATCAGCATCTGAGTAGCTAGCACTGCAGAACATGTTAATTCAGTTACATCACTCTTGTATTTCATTACATGTACTGGAATGGCAACAAAATGAAGTAAAATAAATACAGGAAGAATATTCATCAAGAGATGAGAGATTTCAGCAATGCTTCGGAGGCCCCGCGAGGACCTGCTCTCTGTCAGAGATGAAACAGTTGCAGAACCAATTGTACTGTGGTTCTGTCAACAAGGCAAATAACTGGTCAGGCCAGTATCATCTGTCTTAATTAAAGCGAACCCCCAAAAGAAGGGAAAAAAAAAAGAATTCAAATTATTTATGATTGAGTGCTTCAGTCAATAGATCCAAGAAGCTCACCATCTCCCAGCTCAAAGTCAAAAACAATTCTATGACCAATGATTAACCCCTATGCAGACCAGTTGTCTATTAAGACATGCAAGGAAACATGCACGAACAACACATTACAAATCCAAAAAGAAAGAAAGAAAAACATAGCATGATGATCATGCTCCGTATCAGTAAAAGAAAAATACAGTACCCCAAAAAACCGACAAAGAGATTTCAATAAAAGGCCATACCAGATATTGGAACAATTGGCCGGTGCAAGATGTGTACCGATACCAAATGGAGGTGAATTGAGAGGCTTTCCGAGCTGCAAAACACCACGTGCCACCATCTGGTCCAGATCTACCTTTGAGCAAGCAGCCCAGGCATACCTCACATTAGCGTTTCCTCGACTACTCTTCATTATCTCGACCTCCTTCTGGAATAGGCTGAAACAGGCACGACCCATATCATCAGGTAACGGAGTCCCAACAGCCAGAACATCCTTTTCGGTAATGATTGCACCCAATCCTTTTAGCAACATGTTTTTCACAGCATATCCCACATGTTGGTTTACTAAACTGCTAGATTTGTCATGTAAAGGGTAAAGTGGGCTTGGATCATTCTCTCCTACAGTTTCAACAGTGTCAGCACAGTTTACGGTTTTGACCCTTTTATTTTCATTAACCAGATTTGTGTCTGAGTTAGAGCTCTCATCATCACTTTCTGATGCGTCAGGATTGGCCGCATCAGTATTGTTTACACCATTATGGTCACAGTAAGAGTATAATTCAGGGAAAAAGCATTTTCCTTCTTCATCAATCCATGCAATCGGCTTTTGTTCGCCTGTTTCTTGGTCAACAGAAACCATGTGCACAAAATCCAGAAGCACAATCTGATGTCCATGCTTAGCCTCAGTAATTGCCTTCTTGAATTTGAAATCAGATTGAGCCAATTTTACAATCTGGTGAGGGAAATCTACCCAACTGCCATCTTCATGAACTAGCACACGGCTCGGCAAGCTGCTTGACATGAAGTTGTGATAGCTGTTTTTGATGAGCCGGCCCAAGCGGGGATTATGGTTTTGTTCAGATGGAATGCGCTTTCGTTTGAGGTTGTCAGAGTTGTCACGGTTTCTAATGCATTGCTTATTACCCAATGCCTTTTCGGGGGTGGACTCCATTTTTAGAAAAGAAAAGAAAGACTGAAAAGAGAAAGGTAATATGAAACAGACTAGCCTCCACTAGAGTTCTCTAACTAGAAAAGGAAATGCGACCTACGGTACTGGTCCATGATGTGTAAGCAACTGTACTCGGGCTTGAGAAGATATTCTGTGCAATAACCCTGAAATGATTATACAAATAGTAAGTACCTGCACCTATAAAAAATATGCAACCTTCAAGTAATGTTCACATTGATAATGGAATCCCACTGAGTATATATTTTAGCTCAGCCATAGCCAGATGTGTTGGACACGATTGTAATTATACTCTTCTTTATACAAAACCTAAGATGGTAGGAGCACAACAAATATGGACCGTTACAAGACCCAAAATATAATGGACTCATATTAGTCGTGTTATGAGTTAAAATTCAAATATTCATAGGAAAAAAATTCAATTGTAAAGAAACACATGAACCGTGCATGCTCATAATTGATTTGTCAAAAACATTCATATTGTTTATCAAGGGTGTCGCTCATGCAATCACAAAAAAAGCTATGTACGACAACTTATTTCCACTGACCAAAGAATATAGTAAAACTGATTAGAACTGCTCCAAATTCCAAATATAAAGTAAAATTGTTATATTTACAATCATTCACACTTGTAAATTATATCAACATATCTCCTATCTTCAATTAAACAAAAGATCTGTAATAGGCAGGGCATATATAGCATGAGAAATGAGAAAAGTGATATAATTAAATATTTAATTGTTTAATAACTACTAAGTATATATCACACAAGAAAACAGTTGGATGAAGCCGCTAATAACAATAATTGAACATATCTTGGCACTAGTTGGGCCTTATAGCCCTGACAGCAAAAAATCCCCAAATTCTACGTAGTAATTAGGGCAAACGATATGACAATCAACGGATCGAGATCGATAACACGAAATAGCACGGCAGATCCGATCAATAACACGAAAGTAACAGCAATCAAATCCATAAAAGAAATAAAATTGAAGCAATTGGATGAGGAAATATACTAACAAGGCAGATTTGTGAAGAGATATAAGAAACGTACGTAGCGCAGTTGCTGATCTGAGGATTCATCTCTGCAATAACAAGTCCCCCCTCTCACTGTTGCGTTATCTCTCTCTATGTATCTGTGGTCAGCTTTATGTATCTGTGGTCGCCGCTTGAGGTTTTGAGCAAACCCTTGGTAGAGGGAGAAAACCGAGAAATTGAGAGGAGATGGATGCAAATGCAAGAGGGGAGCGTAAGACGGTTCAAATTCGGGTGTACAAATAGCATATACACACCCATAGACTTGTTGTCTGCACGCGTTGCATGCATCTTACAATCTCCCATAGAGTTTGTTGTCTACACGCGTTGCATGCATGGTTGCTATTTGAGAACATCTTTTGAACGTTTTGGTCTACATGACTTTAAATAAACCTGGTGTTTACAAGTTATATGAGTCTGTCACAATCAAGATTCTTGTTTTCTTGCGCCTAAAGCAAAGACTGTAATGTTTGACGTGACGGCGACATTAACATTAGGCCGAGGCCGAGCCCGATCCCGATCCCGATCAGACGGGTTGCACTTGGACCGAACCTACAAATACAAAGTGGGGAGATTTTTTTTTGTGTTAAAGAGCGAGCGCGTGGAGTGGATGTGGATGTGGATGTGGATGTGGAATTAGAATTTTGATTATTGCTACGCCGCACACGCAATATTATGAATATTATGTACCCACCCACCCATTCTGCCATTCATATTGGTTTTGGGTAGGGGAGTGGGACCCACTTAACTGATATATCAGTGATTGTTGATTGGATTCTGTCTTCTTTTATTTTTATATATAATATATATATTAGGGTTTTCTACTTGAGGCGGTTTGTTTTTCAAAGTCGGATTATTGACTTTACCGTGGGTTGACCGCCTCTGTGCGGAAATGGGAACCATGTTTGACTGGAGGAAATCGTCGCCCGTGTATGTATCTTGCTCGTTCGATTATGATCAGACGACTGGATAAGGTCTGCCATGGTTCTACTTATTCTGCATCTCATAAAGTAAAGACCTTTCTTTCTTTATTAATTATTAATACGGCGGCTTTATTTTTATTTTTATTTTATTTTTTTAATTGTCGCGTAATTTTGTTTTATTTGGCGGCTTTGTTTGATCCAGTCCCGTCCAGTCCTAGATGTTAATTTGTGTATTGCATTGCTGGGTCAACAACAAGAAGATAGGTCACGTAAATAAAACACAATAGTTGAAGAAGTTAAATGTGGTAGTTCAAGAATTATAAAACACAAACATTAATTTTCTCTGTTTTTTCACTACATGCTTAATTGATTACGATCGAGCTAATTGATTGATATTGCTTACGATCAAGCTAATTGATTGATCTAATTAAGATTTCTTTTCTTCTTCTTTTGGAATTATTTTAGTGCCGCTTGATTAATATTGTTGGAATCATTTAAGCAGTTGCAAAAGTAAGAACACAATATATAGTTTAGTGAGGTTCTTCAACCATCTTTTCATTCAGGAGAGGAGATCTAGACAATATGAAAATTAGAGATTTAGTCCCGTCAAGTCTAACAATTGGCCATGCATGCCAATATATGAATTTTAACTACTTCAAAAATACTTAAATCAGATAATTAAACACGACTTAAATAATAAATATCCCTTCGCTTCGATGATATATATATATATATATATATATAGAGTAAGGCTACTCTACTTCGCGAATTAAACAGACTGTTTTAATTCGCGTTCATATCTCTAGTTCTGAAGTCCAAATAGACGATCCAAACCATTAGATGTTTAATCTATATTAAAATGTGCTTGGAGACCAAATTTTACATTTTTTGAAATTTTTTTACTATTTATTAAGATGGTTTGAAAATCACTATTTTTATTAAAATTCTGCACCATTAAAAAACAGCGATTTTCAAACCATCTTAATAAATAGTAAAAAAATTCCAAAAAATATAAAATTTGGTCTCCAAGCATATTTTAATATAGATTAAACATCTAACGGTTTGGATCGGCTATTTAAACTTCGAAACTAGAGATATGAGCACGAATTGAAACAACTCATTTAATTCGCGAAGTAGCGTAGCCTTACTCTATATATATATATATAATACTACCAATCTTGAGCATCGATGCTAAATGTCGAAAGCTACCAAAAATAAAATAAAATAGAGATGATTTGATATGTATGGAGAGATAATTACTAAAATCGGTTACGTGATAAGAAATTTATCTTTTGCAGTTTCAGAATGAAAGATAGAAAAAATAATTTTTAAGAGATCCCGACAAAATGTATAATCTAGAGGTTACCGTTACATACAAAATCGTAATTCATAAGTTTGAGTAAAAATAAAATAAAAAATTTCAATACTATACCAAATATTCACGAGTCCGACTAACGTACGTGTTTATATAAAAACTTCAGCACCTTTTGCTTGTAAATTACGTATTTGTTTTTAAAATCAAAATATGATATCAACTATTTAACATAATATATAGAGTAGAACTAGGATGTTATTAAGTTTATCAATTTTTTTGGTGAACTCAAGTCTAAAATCCGTCAAATTGACTTTAAGTTACGAATTCGAACCATTGAGATCCGTCTATCTTACGAGTGATGCATCTACCTGTGAAAAATTTAAACATTCGAATTAATCTAGTATAAAATCAAGCGGTCAAAATTAGAAGCTTAATAAATTAATTTTGATACATTCAATTTTTGAAACTTTTTTTACCACTTGACTTTATACTAAATTAATTCAAATGTTTAAAATTTTCACATGTAGACACATCACTCGTAAGGTATGCATATTTCAACAGTTCGGATTCGTCATTTGAAACCAACTTAATGAGTTTTAGACTTAAGTTCAC
Source organism: Carex pumila (assembly GCA_033356055.1). Taxonomy (NCBI): domain Eukaryota; kingdom Viridiplantae; phylum Streptophyta; class Magnoliopsida; order Poales; family Cyperaceae; genus Carex; species Carex pumila. The sequence goes on from JARJHM010000684.1 coordinate 138,725, forward strand.
CAAGGGACTTGGTGAACTTAAGAACACCCTAGTTCTACTCTAAAAATGTATTTGAAGATCAAATTTTACATTTCTTATTATTTTTTTAAATAAGTAGAATGTACATGTTTCGAAAAATTCTTGCCATAAAAAAACAGTGATTTTTTATCTATCTAAAAAAATTGTAAGAAAAAAAAGTAAAATTTGGTCTCCAAACACATTTTAATACACAGATCATGTTGAATGGTCGGATTGATTGTTTGGTCTTTGAAACATACATGATTTATAAAAATAAGGCGTTTAGTTCTGATTATAAATGTACTAGTCGAATCAATATCAATATAATACTATATAAAAAAGAGCGAGATTGCGGTACTACGCATAGCGCAGATTGGTCCATACTACAAATCAATATTGTTGTTTTTAAAATTCTAATGGTCGATCCGAACTGTTCAACATGATCTCCATGTGAATGTCTTATATGTAAACTAAATTTTATATATTTTATATGTTCTACTAAGTGCACCGCTAATCGTTCTAAAAACTGAAAATAAATGCGATTAAAAGTAAATAGATGAGTTTAGAGAAATTTGACATGCGGGGTGATAATGGAGTTTGGCAAAACAAAGGCCTACGTCTCTGGGGTGTTGCAACCTTTTCTAGGTGCGTCTTTCTATACCCAACGAGAAAGGATTACAACTTGTGAACCAGTGAGCCCTTACAAAAATGGAAGTCACACGGCCAACTAGAGTAGAGAACGAAGTCTCAAAGTTTAGATACTCAAGAGAAACACTCTAAATCTCACTCTAACCTAATCTAACTCAAGATTAGTAAAGTGGGTTTGAGGTTGTTTAAGAGATATTGAAGTTTTAAGCTCAATCAACAATGGAGGAACTTTAGCTCACTCCAAAAGATGCTTTTTGACTTAAAACATTATAATGTTTTAGCTCAATTTGAATTTAGGTTTGTTTTTTCTGTGGGATCGATCAAAACATTACCAACGTTTATAAAACATTACGTAACAGTTTGCACTGTAAAAACTTGCTAAAAAATAGGATTTTTGAAACTTGGAATTTAATTAAAATGTTACAATGTTTTCAACAAATGTTACAGCATTTTACGATATTTTCTAAGTTTTGATCAAGCCGTTCCTTGGTGTTTCTTTATAGGCTAAATCGTTATAATGTTTTACAAACGTTACCAATGTTTGTATCTTGTTAAAACAACATCAAATATACTTTACCAAGTTTAAAATATTACAAATTAAATTCTTGATAAATGTCTTCATAATTTCTTCAGTTCAAGCCATCTACTTTGCAATTCTAATTGACTTGAACCTGTATTGATCTAAAATAGAAGAAATCGTAAAATTCAAATAATTATATGTTTTGCAAATTAGTCAAATAAAAGAAAAAGATTATTGCTACAACCAACATTATATTTTTTACTATTCTATTATATGGGTAGAAAATTATTATTTTTGGATGATCTAGAATTTATTCCATCCATCGAACCAAAAATAGTTTTATTATTAATATTACAAATTTTGTAAGACAAGATAATTCATAATATCAAATCATACCCTAAACCATCAAATTATTATCAAATAAAGAATAACTTAAATCAACGTATAACTTTAAATATCAACCAACTATAAATAATTTAAATTGACCAAAAATAAAATAATTAAGTTAGATCTCGCTAGCTTTAGTTCACAACTAAACACCATTATAACGGTCAACAATGAAACTATACTGCTATTGATGAACAAAAATGAGGAAGAGCATCGAACCCTTTTAGGCTTTAGTTCTACGAAGATCTGCTCGTGAAATAAAGGCAACAAAACGAGTGGTGGTGCATATAAGCCACGAGCTGCTAAAGAGTGAGTTAGGCTTCACTAGTAATTTATGTTACCCTGATACGCCACTTTAGGTCCTGTATCTGTATCGGGTGTGTATCAGACATGGATATGCACCCGATATGCACTCGATACGGCTTTGATACGCCAGCTAGCGTATCCGCTTACATGACATATCCTTACTCTGTCAATACGGTCTCTAATACGAGTTGACTCGTTGGGATATGCCTTTGACATACTTGGATACGCACCCAATACGTATGGATACTTTGAACTTCCGATAACCATACACCAGCGCTATTGGTGTGAACCGCACATGAACCGCGCCAAAAACACAAATTTTATGGCGCCAGTGAAGAATCGAACCCAGAGCCATTCGGACCAGTGCCACAACCTTTACCACTACAATACTTCACTTTTGATGTTAGAACCCAATAACTTTTATATTTAATATATAACTAAAATTTTGATATTTGATTTATATAATGCAAGTATTTAATTAATAATATAATATAATAGACGTATCGTATCCTTGATTTTTGGAAAATTATCGTATCGCCGTATCTATATCGTATTCAATACGATATCCGTACTCGTATCCATGCAAACATAGCCAGTAATCAATTTATTTGTAGATCAAGTTGAGTGGGTGAGTTTGGATTTTAGGTTACGACATGAAAATGTTGTTTAAGAATGATTCGTGGCTGCCGAGCTAGCCCGTTATCAATTTGGCATATTCACAAATTTGTATATTTTCTTTTCTACTATATCTTAAATTTTCATAGCACATCTTATCAATTATAGCTAAAATAAAATAATATTTATATGACTAATTATTGAGGAACACTCTTAATTCAAGTGCAACTAAGCAAATTAATTGCTATAAAATTAAGTTTACAGCTAAATTAATATATACAAAAAATATCAAATTCTTAAATTCATACAAACATAGTTCACACAATAAATTTATGCATACCAGTTAACTTTGTTGCTTATAATTAATTCACACATATTTCATACAAAATTACCAATCAACTTAAGCACAGTCCGAAGTGCAATTACCATAACACTGACTATAACATCTATAGACCATAGTATCCCTACTCTGAAGTGAACAGATCCGATTAAACTTTAAACTACGTATATTAAATAGCCTGTTAATTATCGAGCTGGCTTGTGCCGAGCCAGACCAAACTCAAACTCATTAATTCTAGCTCGAGTTTGTGATAGGCGAGCTAATTTTAACTCGTGTTCCAGATCAAGTCACGGACTTATACCAATTGGACCATGCGCCACCCGTGTATTTTTTTTTTGACAAATCTAAGCACATGACGGAGGCGCTGTCCAGAGTCCAGACCACAGTCAGAGATTTATTATACTAAAGAACACAAACATGCAGCCACAGAGAATGGAGAGAAGTGTATCAGACCAATGAAGGCTAGGCTTGGGCAAGACGAACGATATAAAATTGAATCTTGCTTTCCATATGTTCCATCTCTTTCTTCCTCGGCCTTCACATTCACATTATTTAACATAACAACTCTCTCTCTCTCTCTCTCTCTCGGATCTCTTCGCTTTTCACAGTGCAAGTGTGCAACTGTTGCTGCTGCTACCAATCTAATCTAATCTAATCTAATTCCCTTAATGAACCCTTTCACTGTCTCCCACCTTTCGCCCATGCTCTCATCCCCTTCTCTACTGTCGCCGCCGTTTTCCATGGCCGGAGCATCTTCCTCCGCTTTTATTCCTCGATTGGACATTTGGTTGGGGCGGTCCGCTTCCCTGGCCCGGAGTTTCAAAATAAAGACAAGAGTAGGAGGGGCTAAATCACCAAGTGTCATTACTACAAGAAGAAGAGCGCTTCTTAGGTCTGATATGGGGGCTGAAGAGGAGGTGAGATCATCTCGCTCACTGCTCCAGGTTCAGTCGGCTGAAGGTTAGCCATTTACACACTTTACTTTACTTTACTTTTTCCTTCCCTGTAAACAAAATCACTCTTCTTTCTTTATTGTCCTTTTTTATAATTACCAATCAATGCCTGTCTACGTTGGTTCCTCCATCCAGCTTTCATAGAAACTTTGCAATATACCTTAAGTTCCTTATTAACTATGAATTTTTCCATGTAATTACCACAAACAAGTTATTTTGGTAGCAAGATAAGAAAACTGTAATTATAGAATAGAATTAGAGAACCAAGAAAAGTATCAAGATTGCTAAATTGTACAAAAAACAAGACCTAAGTTGTTTTCGACAGTACTTTTGGCAGCGAGACCAGAATTGTAATTGTAGCATAGAACTATAGTGTCTCCCCTCATCTTGTAATGTATGACATTGTACTGAGGCACACGGGCTTTATATATTTTCACTAAGCATGCCTGATTTCGATTGAGTTAGCCTATCCCAACTTGTTTGGGGACTAAAGACTTGATGGTTGTTGCTATTGTATGCCTGCTTTGTACAGAGCTTTTACAATTTTGAGATGCTTTTATATACCTTTTTGTTGGTTTTGCCTGATGACATATGCTATTCACTCTTATGAGTTTTCTTATGTTATCTTTTTTCCTTCTTTTTTTACCTTTTATTTTTGGTAGAGCTACTTTCGTATAATAGAAGAAAGGTCGAGAGTGGAAAGCTATCTCCTGATGTTGGCCATAAACTAGAAGAACTCCATTATAATTATCAAAATGCGATATCCTTTTATTTTATTTGACTCATTGCATAGTATGGCCCTCATCATATAAAATATAATCTTATTCAATTTTGTCTTTCCCGTCTCACACATTGTTTAATTTATTGTTTGCCTTGAAATAAGTTTTCCTCGAGGAGTAAACATCTTGTTCTGGCCTTTAAAAATTAAAAGTGTAGTTAGTATTGGAGTTGGCTTGTCTGTTGGCCCTGAAATGAAGTTCCAGCAGGTTACTTCCAATTGCAAGGAAATTGAAGAGGTTCGTTCTGGCTACTTAGTCTTGTATTTTCTTTTGAAAGGTATGTGGGTGCCCCTGCAAATGAGTAACTTGTATTTACAGAATAGTATCAAAGCTATTCTTTTCATTCTAACCATGTAGAGAGGAATACTTGAGTTTCTTTTTGAGAAAGCATGTGGTTCATCAATTTTTTGTGGGGTGTGTGGTAAATTGCAATCATTTATATCTACTATGTGCCTACTTTTTCGAAGTATGGGTAATGCATAATTGCGTATATTTTTTTTATGTTAATACTGCTTTAGTTTTATATATCTCTGTTGTTTCATATTGACAGGGTAAAGAGGTGTTTTCACAGGTTTTGTATGAATCTGTGACAAGGCAGTCAATGCCCTCAAATCTGCTATTTATGGAAACAAAGGACTGGGTGACTCTAATGATTCCGTCTCCCTTTCTCAACCTTGGCAATCATAGTAGTTAAGGCTATAATTTCCTTCCTTTTTTTAGGTGAAAATATTAAATTCAAGTTCATTCCATGTTGTGCTGACTTGATTTTCTGAACTTGCATTTTTCTTGGCCTCAAGCAGATAGACTCTACTGCTCGAGTACTCTATGTTTCTATACTAATATTATGAAGAAAATGAGTAATTTTTTTTTACAGTTTGACTACCCAATACCAATCAACGTGTTAGGAAGTCTTATGTGGAGTTCCAGTGATATATAGGAACTATGACTACTATTTTTGTATCAGACTTACTGACCGCGGTGAAATTGTATTGGTTTGGATTGGATACCTTCTGATATTTGAATTGTGTGTGTGTGTGTGTTTTTTTTTGGCACTTTTTTAGTTGAGTTGCAACTTGCAATGTGTGGGATTTATTTTGGGTTGAATTAAATTGTGTAATGTTAGTAGCTACCCTGAGCTGGAGTTGTAATATATAGTACAAACTAGCTAGTTTTTACTTTAATACAGATACCCCCTTCCATTTGTCATAGATACTTCAATGGTGATTATAGCTTCAGGAGGTCAAAATGGTTGAAGAATTGCAAATTGTCGCTTGATCTTTTGCTTATTGAAACATTTGCTCCTGATATATATATATATATATATATATATACTAGTATCGTGCCCGTGCGTTGCAACGGGAACATATTACAAGAGAACAAAAAAATTCTCACACAAAACAACATATTATCATAAAAAAAAAGTTAGACTAAATGACAAATAATATTTCTTATTTAACATCCATTAAATAACATATTAAATATCATATATATATATATATATATTTTTATCTTATTTACATACTTTCATAAAAAAAATCTCAAACTAAATGATATATTAACACACAACAAATAGAGCTCCTGTGTCTGAAATCCGCTTTCCCTCTAAACCTAGCCCCTGGAAAGCCGGTTTTCTAGTTTCAGCATGACGTATCTGCAACAAAATTTTGAAATTAACTAACTATATCATAAATAAAGTTTTAAGATTAAAATTGCTTCTGCAATTGAGTTTACTGTAATAATAATAAAAAAATAATTTTAGAACCTTCTCTATGAGATTCATAGAAGATGGAACATTTGTTACGTCGTACAACCTCCTGACTTTAGCCGGAGTAGAAGAGTTTCATTTGTACAAATCTTCATGAGTAGAAGAGCTTTATTCAGCAATTGATCAACAGATGCATACTATAGACCATACAAAAAGTAAGTCAAATAATAAGGTTAAACCGGTACACACTATAGATGAAAAATTCAGCATATCTCATATGTGCCTAATGCTTGAATTTTATAATAGTTCCTGAGTTTTAAATTAGAATGAAGTGAAGTTTCTCATGTTTGACAATTATGGAGTCTAGGCTTAGGCCTAACTTTCACCCCGTGGGAACTGTTAACATGCATCTAAGTAATCATTGATCAACAAAAAATAGAATTTGTGGTCTGCCAACCAAGCCAGCATTGCAATTGTAAATTGAAATACAAATGCAAAATGAATGAAGGTGTAAGTTTTATACTTTGTAGAAAACTGCAATACCAACTTGTGTAATTGAAGATGCATGTCCACTCTAATTGCAACTTACTACAAATTATTTATTAAGTAATCGAAGATGCATGAGTTCTAAGTTACTAATTCGAAAGAGAACTTACAGCTCCTTTAGATTTGGGGGTGGACCAAGGATAAAGGCAATGAACTAATAAGTTCATTATTTTGAAGGTGACTGTAAAATTCGCAATGACATGTTGACAACTTAAATTTTTAACAATTGCAATAATTATTGGGGTTGAATGAAAAAAATAAAAGACACAAATAGACCCACGACACAAAAGAGAGAAGATAATTCTATACTCAGAACTACTAACATTACACAAGAGAGAAGATAATCAACACAATTAACTACACTAATTACATCAAAACTTAAATAAACTAAGTAGTAAAAGTAAACCCTATAATTACTTCCAAGAACAGAAGAAAGAGAGAAATGGTAATAAAGCCTCTCATTAGAAGCTGCAGCCGAAAGCCATGTGGCAGAAGTCGATCCATCGAATCCTTCTGGTATCGGCTCGACCGACTCCCACAGGCTGGCGTGCTTGTCGTAAACCTCGACAGCACCAAGCTCTTCCCCTTCGTCCCGCAGCATCGAAGGATCCAGAAAGGGATCACTTGGCTTGAATGGTCATGTGCTGGATGAAGTGCAAGGTCTCCTTGGCCTGATAAAAGTCACTCCCCCTAGCCATGCTTTTCTACCTCTTCTCTTTCTTCAGGTTTGACCTTGCCAAAGCTAACAATAGCTGAAACATAAAGAAAATACACTTATCACTAATCACTTATTTGTATCTTGTTCTTATGTATCGCTAGTTTGGCAACAACTTCACCCGAACATTCATCCCACTTAATGATCATTTAACTTTACCTAATTTTGTGATGTACTGCTGTTGTAAATATTTTTTGTTTTTTTAAAGGAAATTTTATTAGTAGATGACTGCTTGCTACCTTTAAAAAACAAGACATGTTAAAACTATTGGGCACCAAAGGATCCAATTCCACTAAATTACTTTACAACAACTAAGATATTTGGCATGAATACTTACTTTTAAGGAACTCAGTTATAGCTGGTAATGTCTTGAGCAATTGAAAATTTTAAAGCAATAATTTAGTCAAACATTTCATATGTCAGTATTAGAGGACATCCTTGGATTAGTGGTACCTCTCCGATTTTCTTTCCCTCTGCAAATGCAATTTCAACTTCTGCATGGCGTAAAATGAACTCCATAGCACCGGCACCTGGTAACACGATTTAAAAATTAATCATTAATTTGGTGTTGTGACAGAGACATCCAGAAAATAAAAAACTTGAAAAATAAACAAAAGTAAGGAAATATACCAAGAGTATTGTATAAAGGAACACAGTAAATTCCAGGAGCATTTCAAGCCTACAATAATAGAAAAAAGCAGCATCAACTATACTCTGTCCAAGCCAATTTGTACTGGTATGATTCTTCATTATTTAGTCCCCACTTTCAATTAACACAAATACACTCATAAAATCCAAAACCACAAACCAAAAAAAAAAAAATCTGACAAATGTGCTTGGGAACAGTAGTACCATTCCTTGGTACTGTAACTATGACACTCATACAAAGAACTAAATTTCATATCCAAGGTACGAAAAATGCACCTCCATGCTCATGATCCACTCAGAACAATTAGCACCATAAATGTCTTCGGCGAACGTCCGCCTCGTTGCTTGGAATCGGGGGAAGGGGTGGGCAAGAGCGCAGGGAGAGGCAGATAGGAGAGGCAGATAAGAGAGGCAGGGGAGGGCGGGGTTTAGGATTTGGATAGGTAGACGGGCTTGTGCAGGGGGATTGTCTAGAGGGGGGGGGGACAAGTGCGAAGGGAGAGGCAGAGAGGAGAGGGAGGGGAGGGCGGTGTCTAGGGTTTGGATCGGGAGACGGGCTTGTGTAGGGAGCGGATAAGGGATTGGGGAGAGAGACGGAGTGGCGGAGATCTGAGGCGATTAGATTTTCTCTCTTTTTTTCTTTGGAAGAAGGGATCAGGGAGGGATGGGGGCATAAAGATAATTTGCTGGGAGAGGCGTAGCATTCCAGGGAAAAAATTTACACATTGTAGATTAATTTGCACGATTTTTGATTGAAATCTGACGGTGCAGAATCAAAATATCTGTGATAATACATGTAGCGGTACGTGTAATGGGTACAATTTTAACTAATTTTGAACTTCTACACGTATAAAGGATGTATTAAATCAAAGAAATATTTAGATGACTCAGATTCAATCAATAAAAAAAACAGTGAATCAGAAACCTTGCAAGATCTAGACATTAAGCTCCTTAATAAGGAGGATATATATATATATATATATATTATTTTGTTCCTTTAAAGGCCATACTGAATTAGGTCATTAGCTTGTGATGTAATGGCATGTGAGTTTGTAAATATAAAAGCCGCTGGTCATGAGTCAATTGATTTTGGTCACTGTCGGTTTAATCCAATTCTTCTTTATGAATAATTATTTTTTAGCTTTTGGGGACCTCATTCATCTATTTTGCGTGTTTTGTGAAGTTTTCAAGTCCCCATTAGAAGCACAGATTGGCAATATTATGTGATAATTGCAAAATTGATTGTATAGATGTATAACTAAAGAATGATTACTAAATTTGTAAGCTCAGTACAATTTCAGCATTAGTTTGCAATTGGTTTACAATTAGAATTACAACCACAGGAACGTAAACTTCAAATTGAAAAATTATTAACCTATAATTAATGAAGCACCAAACCAAATGTTATGTTATGTAGAAACAATTATGTTGAAAAATTATTAACCTATAATTAATGAAGCACCAAACCAAATGTTATGTTATGTAGAAACAATTATGTTGGAAAATTAATAAACAAAACCGACAGATCTGCATTAAATATGGTCACCCATCTGCTTGTGAGTTTATATGCACTGATTAGTCAAATTTTAAGCAAAAATATATGTGAAAATACATTTATAGTAGATTGTGTGCCTCTTCTTATTTTTAATTAATTGCGGCTGTGTTTCAGTCACCATAACTTACAAATATGTTCTAAATATTGTAATCCACTTCTCCGTGACTTAATATATACTAGTTCATATATATCAAATATTAAGCAAAATAATTTCTAGAAGATGAGGATTTCAATACCTTATGCTTTTAATTTACATTTACAGTGTATTGTGCAAGCCTATTTTGTTATTATTTTTTTGCGGTTGCGATTTCAAGTCAAATAAGTATCATTAAAACTAATAGATACAATTTGATGAACAAAACTAACATGTGATGTGCACAACTCCAAAAGTTTATCGGATTATCTTCAAACGACGAATCCAAACCGTTGAAATAATCTACTATGAGTGATGTATGTACATGCAAAATTTTAAAAGTTTTGAATTCATTTAGTACAAAATAAGAGGTAAAACAAGATAAAAAATGAATACATAAAACAACTTATAAAATAACTTATAGACGGTTCATTTTCTTTACCTCTTGACTTTGCACGGGTTATTATCTCATTCTATCAGATCAAGTATGATTGGATCTGAATTTGAATTTTATTCGAAGAATAAGACATTTTATTGTAATGGGAGCAGAGACGATCATTTTAAAATTTAAATGAACTTATTTGTCCGGAAAAAACAAGTTCCAACATTTTTTTGGGGGGGGGGGGGATTACATATATATCACTCAAAAACATTGAAATTACATATTTACCACTCTAAATTCTATAATTACGTATTTACCATTCTAAATTCAAAGAACTCACATATTTATCAAATATAATTTTAACATATATCAAATATATCCAAAACTCATATTAATTATGTTTAATATTCTAAAAACTATAATTAATCAAAAATTAATTTAGCACTATCCTTAGACTCGTTCTCCTGTACATATAATCTGATTCAAACTTTCACTAACTTGCACAATTGCTTGAATCAAAAAATATATTAATAAAAACTTTTTTTATTATCATCAAAATCCGTAGGTCATATCTTTCATTAAAAAAATAAAATATACATTTAAAAGCCCATCATTCATTGTTATCTCCTATATTTCCTTTACCAACTAATAAATACCAGTAAATATCAGTATAGCTTTTAGGTTATATTCTCATCTGATATGCTCCTCTAAGCACATGCATGCAAGATAAGATGTATTATCCTCTAAGCACATACTATGATTCCCACTATACATTGATTTACACCATACTGGTACATATCTTAGTTCGTTGTTGTTTTTTTTTTCTTTTTTTTTTGTGAGAAGCAACTTAGGCATATATTACAAACCAGATAATGCATTGCACATCTCTAAAGATGAAATAACAACACAGTAAAAACAACACACACTTAACTATAGAGAAATAAATAACTATTTCATTAACCAAATTAAACACTGTTTGCAGGTCCCAAACAAAATCCAACGATATCTGACAAGCATATATAACTATCATGTTTAACAAAATATAGTTACTATGAATAACATCACCAAAAAAAAATGATCAATCATTAACAAAAGTCATGTCAGACTACAAATATTAGACAATTAAACATTATTTTGCATTTGAGGTTGATATTGCATGGCAATATAGGATTTTGACTTCTTGCTCTGATGTGCTTTTGAATTCTTTCCTCGTCCCCTAATTTTAAAAAAAAAATAATTCAAGATTAATGTCAGCATTATATATGTTAGTATATACTTTTTTTTTGCATTTTTTGTAAGATGATATGCTTTCGAAGGGATTCAATAAATAAGTTCAAATACCTTTTTCAGTGGATGCTTGAGATGCATTTGAGGGGTGTTGAATTCAGAAGTTGTAGAGGATTGAGATGCCGTCACACCATATGATGAATTCTTACAAGTTTTTTGATGGTGCCCGTACATACCACAGCGTCGACACTTGTGTCCTCTCTTCGACTCGCCTGGTGGCACTATTATGTTCTTTTTAGGACGTCTAGGTGGACGCTTGATGATAGGTGGATATATCTTCTCTTTTGTTCCTACATGCACCCATTGAGCCTTTCCTAGCATAGGAGCAATATATGTAGCATAAGTAGCTTTGAAATTTTCAATTGTAAAGTACGGATCAACATACTTCTCCCAGTTAGCATCTCTTGTGAAAGCAATAAAGGCCGTTGCATGCCTACATGGAAGACCTTTAACCTGCCAAACCTGACATAAGCATTTTTTTCTCATCTAAGATAACCTTCCAATGTTTTCCCTTGCACTTTACTTCAGCTCGTTTGTCACTACTTCTACAAACTTCATATTCACCCAAGTTCTACATAAAAAGTAGAAAAAAAATAGAAGCAAAGATCTTATGAATATAAATGTAAGTTTATATTTGCATCCCGACATCATAATCAACATTATGTGATTAATAATTGTATGTACCTTGGTAATTTTTAGCCCTAGGAACTAACACGCCCTTCCATTTTTTCACAATCCTCCTTTTTTTGTTAAACAACACCATAATCATTTCTCTAATGGCATCAAGGAGATCAAGCACAGGTTGGTAGCGCACTTCACCTGCCTAAGAATTAAATGTTTCGGAGATGTTGTTAGTGTTGCACTTAGGGGCACCTCTAATTGAACAAAAACTGAAAATAAATTACAATTGAAAGTAAATAGATGAGTTTAGAGAAATTGACACGCGAGATGATAACGGAGTTCGGCAAAACAATGGCCTACGTCTTCGGGGCGTCGCAACCTCTTTCTAGGTGCGCCTTTCTATTACCCAATACGAAAGGATTACAATTGTGAACTGTGAGCCCTTACAAAATGGGAAGTCACGGCCAACGAGAGATGAGTGCTGGCGAGCCCTTACAACCAAGGGAAGTCACACGAGCAACTCGAGGTTTGAGCCGGTGAGCCCTTACAAACAAGGGAAGTCACACAAGCTACTCAAGAACAAGAGAAACACTCAATAGATCACTCTAACCTAATCTAGATCAAGATTAGTGAAGTAGGTTTGAGGTTGCTTGAGGGATTTTGAAGTTTTAAGCTCTCACAACAATGGAGTAGGCTGAGCTCTCAAAAAATCTCTTTTAAAATGATTAGGGTCGGCTCAGATTAGATTTGAAAGTGATCCCTTCAGTCTATTTATAGTGGCAGCTCAAAAATGAGCTGTTTGACATAAAACGTTACCAACGTTTTATTAAACGTTACAACGTTTTATTCAAATGCGATTTTAGGGTTTTAAATCTCTGACAGCTTAGTAAAACGTTACCAATGTTTTATAAAACATTACAACGTTTGTAAAACGTCACAACGTTTGTATAACGTTATAACTTGATTCTTCTTTTGATCAGTTTGTTGCTACTGATTATTATAAAACGTTACCAACGTTTTGAAAACGTTCATAACGTTTTATCCCAATTTAATCAACCTCAAACATACTTTACCAAGCTTTTAATTTTACAATTTGTATTCTTGATAAAAGTCTTCGTGATTTCTTCAGTCCAAGCTTATTATATCGCAGTTCTTACTCTTCTTGGACCTATATGTTCTCAAAAATAGAAGAAATCGTAAAATTCAATAATTGTATGTTTTTGCAAATTAGTCAAATAGACGTCAAAGATTATTGTACGAACAACAGTTAGTAATGTAATCACACTTGGATAATGTACCAAACTTGCTTCGACTCCATATCTTCTTATGATTCTCATTAAGAAATGTAATTACATCATTATGTTGTTTAGCAATTTGCTCTAGTAATTTGTCGTGCTCATTTGGACAACAAGTCTTTCCCGCACCCTACATTTTACCCTTGAAGAATTTACCACGAAATTGTTTCTTGAAATTGCCATACAAGTGCCTCATGCATTCTCTGTGCTCAACACTAGGATATACTACTCTAATAGCTGCTTCTAACCCTTTTTGCATGTCTGATGAGATCTGGTGTTCCAATTGCTCTTTGTAGTGACTTAAGAAACCATGTCCATGAATCTGTATTCTCTGATTCAAGCACACCATAAGCTATTGGAAACATGCAATTGTTACCATCAATGCTTGTGGCAGCCGCTAGTACACCATTGAACTTTCCTTTTAGATGGCATGTATCAAGGCCAAAGTAAGGATGACAACCCATTAAAAATCCCTCAGAGAAAGCTGCTAGCGAAATAAAGAATCGTTGGAAATGCTTTTTGCCATTTTTTTGTCTCAAAGTCAATATCCACAAGACTTCCCGGATTTCTCCTTTATAGTTCTCCTTTGAAATCATCCATTCTCATAAAGAGTCATCCCACTTACCTTACATATCAGTATAAGCTTGTTCTTTTCCTCTAAACACTTTCATGTAAGGCACGTTGACATTGAAATTATTTATAAGCCACTTTTTGAGCATCGAAACAGAGACATCCCCATCAGATTTAACTTGTCAGTAATTACATCAGCAATCCACCCTTGGGTGGCAAGCTTATTACCACATTTGTTGCTTCGTGTACATGAATGAAGTTCCACCAATCTTCTAATCTATACAAATTGAAAAGATACAAGCAGAAAAGTAATTTTAACATCAAAAGAAGCATATTAAGAATATTTCAGTTTTCTAACCTTGATACATAATATACTTACTTCAAAAGTAATACCATTTTGTAGGACAGAAGCATGAATCTGCCACTCACAATCTACACTTGTACACCTAGCTCTAAATCGTGTTGGTTCACTTTTATCAATGAAGTACTCAAACTCATTTATCAATGCATGATGAATCATAGCTCTTCTAAATGCAACCACATTTGAAAATTTTGAGTTGACTTCAATTCTTGGGCTTTTCTTGCTATACCCATAAGATTCATATTCTGGAATCTCAAGTTCAGCTTTAACATCACTATCATAGAGGCTATGGTAGCTTTCTTCACTAACACAATAGTCTGAATCTTTCTCATCACGCGCTTCATCAGCCACTTCATCTTGTTCACTACACCAAAATGTTTACAGCATATTCTTAATTTGGTAAATTAGTTCAACAATTTAAGGTCAAATTATTATCTTTAGACATCTTTGCTACTTAATTAATATTTATAGCAACCAAATTCTTAAAGATTAAAGTGAGTGATTCTATTCTGATCTCCCATCTTGGTCTCTCTTCCTCTTCTTTGTATATCATCGCTATAGACCGACGGATTATTAGAATGATGTTGGAGAAAAAAGGAGAGATCAGGAGGTTTTAGTGCACAGGAAGATAGAGTCACAATTTTGATGCTAAAGAAAGGCGGGAAAATCAGACGCCAAAGGGAAAGGAAGAAGGAAAGTCATTAAGTTGTTAATTATATTTTATATAATATTAAATATAATTAGTCTCAATTTTGGATTAATTGGATAAATATGTGAGTTCTTTGAATTTAGAATGGTAAATACATAATTATAGAATTTAGAGTGATAAATACGTAATTTCAATATTTTTGAGTGGTATATATGTAATTTTTTTTCCAGTATGAATTTCCAATCTTTCCAAATTTTATATATGTGCACCTCTTTTTGGGCCTTATATAGTCCGGTCCATAAGTTTTTTCTGGGCCAGGGCCGGTTCAAGTTGGAATCGTGATCTCTTGATGCACACGAAAGGAATCAGATCAGACGGACCAAACCCCGCAAATCCTAATCGAGCTAGGGTTTTCTCTCTCTCTCCCTCTCTCTCTTAAGATCTCGATCCATCTCGCTTCTGACTCTTCTTCTTCTTCTCCAAGAAAAGAAAATAAAAGAGAGAACCAGATCATTACAACTCTCTCTTCCTCTTCCTCTTCCTCTACTCCGTCGTTTGTAATGGCTCTCCAGTTCCTCGAGTCGCAGAGGGAGTTGCACCCGGAGTTGGCCGAGTGGTACACTGCTCTCGCGGACCTCTACCAGCAGAAGCTATGGCATCAGCTCACGCTCAAGCTGGAACAGTTCGTTACACTTGCTGTAGTGCAGGTTAGGATTCTTTTCTCTCATATTTATGGACTGCAGGAGATAAATTTTCAAGCTTCTTCTTTTCTTTGTTTTGGCGCTGGATTCTATGTTAACGTTTGAGTTTGTGTGACCACTTTTGAACCTCTCTGTTATTTGTTGGGGGAATTGAAGGGATAATTCAACTTCTTGCATTCACTTCAACCTATGAAGTTGTAATTGGTAACTGATTGCGTTTCTATCAGGTTTATTTCCATAGGTGGGGTGCTTAAGTTGAATGTGTAGTGTGTTTATTGGTCTGATGATTGGTAACACTCAAATAAGGTTCAATCTATAGCATAGGTTTGGGTTTAGGTCTGGCAATGTTGCAAATTTTTCTTAGAGCCTTTTTCTTTGACTATTACTCCAAATGGGAAGGATATACTGACAACCAAACAAGTTTGTCAACTGCAATAACCAACAAAATATTTATCATAACCAAACTCTGGAGCTGCAGATATGCTTCATCTCACAAAATTTAGCACAACTTCAAATTCATCTGGTCACTGATCAAGAGCATATCAAACGGAACTGTCAAATTTTCATATCTAGCAATAGATGGTCAACAATTGGTCTTCAAATTGCACTAAAGCCTATGTAAATTACAGAGAACATATTTATAGTTATGGTTCTTTTGTATGGACAAGTATTTTATCAGCTGTCATGGTTGTCATATTTTTTTGTCAATATAACCTGCCAATACATCAAATAGGGCTAATTTTATTATTCCTCGTCCTACAGATAAAGTTGTAATTTTTATATTTGTTTAAAAGTCGTCTGAATTGTTTTTAGGCTGGGGATGCTCTGATACAACTCTACAACAACTTTATCTCTGATTTCGAAACAAAAATCAACCTTCTCAAGCTCGCACATTTTGCTGTTATAGTTTCTCGTCAGTACACCGACAAAGATTCAGCAATCAACTATCTTGAGGGGGTGATTGGAAAACTGAGGGAAACTCGGGAGTTGCGAGTCGAAGAGCCGGTGCTCTATGTAAAGATGCAGGTAGCTGCACTCCATTTGGAGACGGGAAACCATAAGGATTGTAAGAAGCTTTTAGAAGAAGGGAAGAGCACTTTAGATAGCATGACAGATGTTGACCCTATGGTGCATGCGAGTTTCTATTGGATCTCTTCCCAATACCACAAATCCCGTCAGGAGTTTGCTGAGTTTTACAAAAGTGCCCTTCTTTATCTGGCCTACACCTCAGTGGAATCTCTTTCCGAATCATTCAAGCTGGTATTATTTCCCAGGCCTTCTCTTGTTGGTCTCTCCCTAAACTATAGAAATATAATTTACACCCTACTCAGTTTAACAAAACTTGCCCTTCTATATCCAGGCACACAACCACCAGTTGTTTAATATCATTACATATTGATTAATGTGTCACCTGTGGGTTCCGGGCTGAAGGCAATAAATAAATATAGTATGAATGTTTTGTGGTTTTGAATTATATCATGCTGTAAAGATAAATTCTACTTTTTTTTTTTTTCCTTGACAGTTTATCTAGTTATGACTGTTTTTTGTAAAGATATTATAAATTATGATATTATGACCATACCAGGACTTGGCATTTGATCTATCACTTGCAGCATTACTTGGGGACAACATCTACAACTTTGGCGAGCTGCTAGCTCATCCTATTGTAAGTACCACAAATATTTCCCTCTACTGAGGGTACATCTTTTTTGTACTCTGCAGAACTGTCTTCTCCAATTATTTAATTTTGTGTGTGTATATAATACAGATAAACAGTCTAATAGGGTCAAAGGTTGAGTGGGTGTACCACATACTCCAGGCATTTAATGCTGGCAACCTGGTGCAATACCAGGAACTGTGCCAGGTTCACAACGCGGCTTTGAGTTCTCAACCTGCACTGGTACAGCATGAGCGTAAGCTTCTTGAAAAGATCAACATACTCTGCCTTATGGAAACCATCTTTAGGTATTAAATTTTTGGTTCTTGTTAGTTTATTCTTTTGTTATCTTTTTCTCTGTAATTTTTTTTCTTCTGCTCTTTGTCTTGGTCAAGTATTGAATCACCTAACTGATTCTGGTATCTTGTTCCATGGATCTTGTATCATTATGTGCCAATTAGAATATTTTGATGAATGTTTTATTTTCATATATTTTTATTTTTAATAGCCGGCCATCAGAAGACAGAACAATTGCACTGAGTGTGATTGCTGAGAGAACCAAGCTTTCCATCACTGATGTTGAGCATCTTCTCATGAAGAGTCTTTCGGTAAATTTTTTTTTACTTGTATAATAGCTTTCCAAATCCTTTGCACAGTCAATATGATATATGCTAATTCACATGAATAAATATGCGCACAGGTGCATCTAATAGAAGGAATAATTGATCAAGTGGAGGGTACAGTGCATGTGTCATGGGTACAACCAAGGGTATTGGGAATCCCTCAGATCAAATCTCTGACAGCACGGCTCGATGCCTGGGTTGATAAGGTTCATACTGCATTGCTATCTGTTGAAGCCGAGACACCTGACCTTGTTGCTGCATAAAAACAAAATTAGACGTGTGCTATTGACCTCTGTGGCCCTTTTACAAGTTCATAAGACAGTTCTTTTAGAAAAGACAAACAAGAGGGATTTGTTGTAGGGCCTGGTAGGGGCCATTTGTTTAAGATCTCTTGGAAAGCTTTTTGTGAGGCTCGACTGCTGAGTTCTAGAGGCTGATTCTGTGCTGTTTTATTTTTTTATCTTCAAAGTAATATCTGTTATTTTTAGACTCGTGCCTAAGCCTCTATATTATGGGCCTGAAGATTTGCCATGGTGTGTCTCTGTTTATCTTCTTTGTTTTTGCAATAGGTTTTTTCATAATATCCTCAAGTTTTCATTGTGTTGTGACAACTTTAACATGTTAGGTGTAATGCTGCTTTTTTTAATGGTTATAAAGGTTCCAAGGATATATCTTTATTGGCTTAAAATTAGAAATGATGAAAATTGCTGAGATGGTCTCTATGCAATGTTCGTTTTAGATCACATCAACTGTTTTTTTAGCCAGGCTTACTCTCGCATTCCCAAGGTTTAATGTATGTGGTCAGTTGTGAATTTTGTTGCATTTCGATATAAATCTACCAATAAAAAGCAGATGAGTGCAAAACACTTCTTTCTCCCGTGGTCTCAAACCGCCAATCCAACACAAAACACCACCTACCTTCCTCTTATTGCCCATCTCACACGGTTTCCCTAAGCTGCTTCAACTCTTGTGGGTGCAACCCGGTTCATGCAGAAAGAGGAAGGGTGCCTGCCTGCCTTTTCTAAAGCTGCTCACAGGGCAACATTATAAAAGAGCTCAAGTCGTACGTGTTGGTTCATTGGTTGTCCGATAAAGCCATCTATTTTTTATTGTAATTACTGATCACCGTGGTAAGATACTGTTATGTTCTATTTGACTTTTGATTTTTATAAAGTTAAAATTATATTGCACTGCTAAGATAAAACAAACAAACAAACAATATTCTAATCATTTTGGTAGTTCGTCTCAAAGAATCATTATTAACATAGTAAAGAGTAAAGACATATTGTTTTAAATGTACTGATGTATTCTTTTAATGTCTAAATCACCCGACTTACAAAAAAAAAATGGTGAAAAAAGAATCACGAAACTTCTTCTAAACATGTGTGCATGCATATTAAACAAAAACCCCGAAGATTGTTTTCCCCGCTTCATGGGGCACCAAAATCTATCCACGAGACAGAAATGAATCAAACTAACAAATATAAATTAATTTAAACACACGATGTAATTTGGCTTTAAATTCCTCCTTCCATCTTCCCATCTTGTTCTTACCTTGGGGTGCAATAAATTAACGAAAGAATCGAATTGAATCGAATCGAATCGAATCGAATCAAGGGAATGTGAAAGATCCACCGACTTGGTTAGAAGCTTGAAGCGATGGAGGCTTGATCGCAATCCAAAGGAGAGAAATGGTAATGGCGACAAGTCCGGACCATACATAAACAATTGTTGGTGTCCTTCCTCTCCTTCCCATGAGACCCTTTGCAAACGGATACAAATGTGCCAGGACCCAGAAAGCGAAAAACACTCCACCCAGAAGCTTGCTCCATTGTGGGATTGTGCTATAAACAGTTCGGCTGAAACCAACCGCAATTGCCACAAGATTGATCATGATGATAACAAGTGGCGGGATCATCAGCGATGTCCATTTCACTTCATAGAGCTCCGCATAGTCATCCTCTTCATCGTCAGTAGAAGACTTTGATGTGAGTGTAAAGGAGATTTCTATTCCAGCCACCACTTTCAGCAAACCCTGAACAACGGCTGCTAGATGAGCACTGGTGCCTCCAATCAGCCAGAACTGCTCATTTCGCCACCATTCTTCTAGAGAAATTCCAGACCACTTGATTTCTAATAGGGCGAGGAGCATCAGGGTCACAGTAATGATCAGTAGGTACACAAGAAAAGTGATATTTAGGGTTTGGACAATGAACTGGCCAGAGAACAAAGAGAGAGCAGGGAGGAAACAGTAGACTATGAGGAAGATGGACGTAAATGGGTAAATGCCGACATTGAGGTAGGCGATGCGCTGAAGGATCTTCATTTTCGGGGAGGCAAGGAGGGCATTGTTACGCGAGAAAAAGATCTCGACTGAACCAGTAGCCCACCGCAGCACCTGGTGCAGACGATCCGTCAGATTGATTGGCGCGGTTCCCCTGAAGGAATCACGGGAGGTTACACAGTAGACTGATTTCCAGCCACGGTTGTGCATGCGGTAGCCCGTGACCACATCCTCTGTCACCGATCCATAAATCCAGCCAACACGAGTACCCCACTCTGTCTTCTCCTCATACCTGTTGCAGAATTTGAATTAGATTAGCAATGCTTTTACTTGAGTATCAATGTATGGTTGTTTACAAGGACAAGTACTGGGGGCTTTAATTGGCACTTAGTAACTTGTGCTTAAAAAAATAACACTTGCTAAAGTTATTAGCTATAAAAAATTAAATTTACGTACAACTGAAGGTAAACACACACACACAAAAAAAAAAAAAAAAAAAAAAAAATGCAAAGAACAAGAATGTTGTTACTGAAAACGGACAATTTCTTTTTATGTTGTTGAAAAAGTTTTATAGAAGTACCAGCAAGAGATGACAGAAATGGCCTCAGCAACAATGGAAGCATCGAGCATCTCGCGGGGAACAGTGAGGGCACCTGGCGGGCGGCCATTCTTCACTGAGGGGTGATCAGCCAATGGCCGGCCCTGAAACTCTGCAACTGGAATGGAGTCAATGAGGAATGATGAGTTGCCGAACTTCTTTGGGAAGGTAGCAAGGTTCATATCATCATTGTCAAAGTCACCCATGCGGAGGGCAGTTGTTTCCTCGGAATTGGCTGAGGCTGATGCTTTTCGCTTCCCTGGTAGACAGCAGCTGAATAGACCTGTTGAGCGGTCTTTGGCCCGTGGCGGGTCAAACCCGTACAGAGCAATCCGGCGGAAGAGGCAACCCGTTCCCACATACACAGGGCCCTGTTGGGATTTTAAAATCATGACTCATATCATATGTGTTGTAAAACCAAACCACTTTGCAAAGTAATGATTACCAATTACAGAATTCTAATCGTCTTTTTAATTGTCAAATTTGATTTCAGAGATGAATTTGCAAATTACCTGAAGACCATCTAGGGCACGCATGTTGACATCAAAGAAGACAGTATTATGATTTGCATACCGATCAGAGGGATCGATTCCCTCGAACCTTTGCGGAAACTGGATATAGCACAAGCGGTCCCCACCACGATCCATCATGAAGCACATGCCTTCACGAAAAGCAAGAGAGTTGTATACATAGTGATCACAATCCAAGTTGAGGATGAAAGGCCCATTTGACAATATGGCGGAAGCGCGAACAAGTGCATTCATGGCACCGGCTTTCTTATTGTGGTCGTATCCTGGACGCTTCTCACGGGACATGTAAACCAGCATTGGCAAACGAATGTCTACATCATGGAAATCAATTGGCGATTTCTCACCTCTGCCGTAGATTGGCATGTCAGCAGCCGGTTTTAACATAACCTATTAATTAATACCTATTAATTAGTACCTAGTTGAAATGCTGAAATATATATCTGAAATGTCACAAAACTAGAATGATAATTTTCTACACTTTAAAGAAAATAGATAATACAGGTACGAACCTGAATGATGCCGGCATGGTCGCCTTTGGAATGATCCTGGGATGGGGTCAGCCAGGTACCTGGCCAGTGGGTTCCATCAGCCATCCATGTCGCCTTTGCTATCTTTATCGGCTCGATCATCTCATCTCCTCCAGCCTTTGCCTTCTCTCTCTGTTGGTTCATGGCCTGAATCTCTTCCCTTGCATGATATGCATCAGATCGGCGCCTAATTGCATCAGGCAGCCCGTTTATACGGACCTTGTACTCATCATACTCTCTCTTGATCCTTCTCCTGTCTTTGACAAAATCAGACTTGACCTTGTTCTTAAATGGGTCCCTTTTCTGGCTGAAGTAGCTCTCAGGATTTCTTGGCTCAATTTTGTGCTTCTTACAGAAAGGCACCTGTTAATGAACAAGTAATGAAATCACTATTCTATTAGGTTTTATTATTAAGTTTAAAGTAATATGTCTGTTACTTTTTTCTTCTTATTACATATATATAACTGCCTGTGGTTCTCACAAATACTGTTTATGAAAAGGTGAAATGTATCAAATAATTTGTTCTTTTCTAGAACAATCAGTTAGATACAAACCCATAGTTGTGCGAAACTCGCCGCCTCAGCCATAGCTTCAAAAGTGAGGAGGGCCCCGCCATCATCAGAGACGTAACAAGCAAGTTTCTCGACCGGATAGTCTGCAGCCAAGATGGAGAGGATAGTATTGGCTGTGACAAGGACAGGTTCCTTTTCTGGATCTGCAGTCGAGACAAATATATCCAGCCCTGGCAGGTCAGACTTCCCGGTTGGGTTGTTTGGCCGCGGTGTCTCGAATTTTTCTTTCAAAACAGAAAGGTCGGTGGCACGATTAATTGGACAGAGCTTTGGAAGCTGATCTAGCAGCCAGGAGAAGGCAAACCATAACTCGCATATGACTGACAAAAACCATAGCCATACCGCATCCTCGTTCACGTGCTTAATACGCCACATCAAGAAAAGGGCCAGGACAACTATACGAAGGAGCACCAACAACCTGCACAATTCAATTTGATTCTTTCAGTGCTGAGAAACCCAGATGATTAATTAGATCACAAGGAAATAAAAAAAATGTGTGTGTGTGTAGACCTGTATGGACTGATGACTCCTGCCGGCACCTTTAGTTTTCGAGTGAGTGGCCTCCACGGCTTTGTGACGAGTTCCTTGGGCTGTCCTGGAATGTTATCGCTGTCATCGTCTCCGTCATCTGTCCAAATGGCATTTCCATACCCGTAAGTACCTTTGGTCTCAAAGAGCCACCTATTATGGTCGAATTCACCGCTCTGGTTCTGGTCCGACTGTTTCACTAGAGAAAGGCGTCTCTGAAGCTTGTCGGGACCCATTGAAGATGGCAGGGACAGGGCCTTGGCCTCGTTGCTAAAACTGATGACATCTTCCCAGGTCGTGTTCTTGTATGTCTCCTTGCAGCCCGGGCAGATTGCTCTGTCGGACTTCACTGAGTCATTGAAGCAGTCGACACATATCTTGAACTCACAGTCACAAGGCAGAATGTCCTCGCCCCTGTTATTGCGTGGTACTTTCCCGTCGCATCCCTGTTTGTGTTCAGCCAAGATTTAATATATGTTAAGAGTTTGTTTGTTAATTTCCCTTTAGATGAAGAATTAAGGCTTACAAATTAAGAACTAATGCATGTTAAAAATGGTTCTTGCCAAAGATCTTACTTTATTAGACTCATCTTGTTAGAAGAAAAAACATAAATTTAATTTGCATATTTTTGAATGAATTAATTATGCTCTCCTTATAAGACCCCATAATAATTATGTTTTTGAAAGCTCCTCGATTTGTGCCATCGTACTAACTAAGAATTTTCATATAGAAACGTGAAAGATCGTTTCTCTAATGAATGAAAACAAATGATAGTCAATCTATTGGGACAAGTAATTTTTTTTTTTTTTTTTTTTTTTTGTTTCTCTTCTAATAAGTATAATGTATATAGATTTTTATGCACTAAAATGCATCATGACTCTACGTGATTTTCAATCAAAAGAAAAGAAAAATTAGATCCATCAGGTGGGTATGTATGGTTACTAGTTAGGTTAGGTATCTAACCGGGAGCATGCAAGTTGAACTGGAATTCGACATCTCCACATGACCGCCGCGTGACGGCGAATTGGGCATGACATGAGCTCTTGTTGCCGAGTTAAATCCACCTGTGAAAATAGAGCCTGTGTACTGATCTTCCTGTTTATGATGGTCCATGTCATCATCATGATCAGGCGTCATCGGGATGTGAACATGATAGTCCATGTCCACGCTGCTTATCTCACTATCGAGGTCATCTCTCGAGTAGCTGATGAACCGGCCTGAGTCAGTTCGCCGGCCAAAAACCACTGTTGGTGGAGGAGGTGGTGGCACCAGAGGCGGCTTGCTTGCATTTGATGGTATCCGGCTTGGTTGCTTCTTTAGTATCCCTTTTGAATTCATGGTGATTCTCTCTTGTTCTTCTTCTTTAGTCTTTACTTGATTCCTACTTTCTATCTTTTTTTCTTTTCTTTTTTTCTTTTCTTTTTTTTTCATTTTGTTGGAGAAAAAAATGAGAGGTTTTGTTAGGAGGATAGTAGGTAAAAAAGCAAGATATGGATTAAAATGAATGTACTTGTGAAAAAATGGAAAGAAATGAATGAGAATTCTCACCTATTGAGATCTTCCTAGGAAATTTGACTTTTAGAAAATCAGATCATGGCCTGACATTGTGTTAGGCTGCAATCCAAACTCAGAAGAAATGCTGTCTAATGCTTCCTTCTCATCTAAATTTCTTTCTCCACACCTCAAATGGGAGGCTCTTTTCAATAGAGAACAGCTAAAAAATGTAAAGGAATAAACTTTTTTCGAGGAATGAACCTTTGACTTGCTTAGATTGTTAACAACCTTGGAGAAAAGAAAAGAAGTTGAAATTAAGAAACTGACTTGGTATAAGGAGAGGAATGGAGAGAGTATATTTATATTTATTGTGAGAGAAAACAGAGAGGTTTTGTGCTCTGTTTCTGGGTCAGCAGGCGCGAGGGGAGAGAGGACAGGAGAAGAGAAGAGAAGAGAACAGATGGGGGGTATATAGGAATGCCACGTGGCAAATGAGTAGCTTATGTGGGACCCAGCTCGGTGTCAAAATAAATTGACACAGTTTTTTTTTTTTTTTTTTTTCTTCCATTTGTGACCCTGCATTTTATCTGGTATTAGTGTATTAGTTACCGTCGTCTATTAGAAATAAACTCGGTATAAATATGAAATAAATTATGCAAAACCAAGTAATTAACCGTAAGAAAAGAAAAGAAAAGGTGAGCAGCGCACGTTCACTGTTGAACAACATTTTGAACAGACCCAATCACGAAAAGTCCACTTATACCAATCGTCCACATTTTGACAATAATAATTTCCATTTCATTTTTTTTATTTTATTTATTAAGTATTTAAGTTGCACTGCAGAAACGTTTTTGGGCCGGTACCAGAGACAGAGTAGCTTTCAGCCGTTTTCACAATTTTTATTTTTATTTTTATTTTTATTCACTTTACTTTATTGCTAGCACGATTCTTTCAGAGGTCAGAATTCAAGCTAAGCAAAGTTTACAACTCTATTAATTTGTGACCCCCTCTTTTGAAAATTCAAGCGCAATTGTTAACTTGTGTGTGAATGCTGGTTTCTCAAATTCGATTATTTTTTGTTTTCTTTGATGAAAATGTCTGACCTGGATCTAAGAGAGAATGTTAGTTAAATGTTTGAATTGGTCTCTCGAATCATTCTCGTAACTAAATTGTTTTTTTTTTTTTTTAAGAGAGAATACATGGACAACCACTTAGCTCCCACAAAAGAATTCTTTATACTTGTATCATTTACTGTACAGGTCAAATACATATATGTGTGCTAGGGATGGAACAATGTTACAAGTTAATAAAATATATATTATTATTTTTGTTATATACAAATTTGGTCAGTTGATGAAGCATTTTATGTATTATTCTCTTATTTTTATTGGTTAGTATAATTCATATTCAGATGTTCAAAGTTGTAAGAATTTTATTGCCAAATTAAGCATTTTAATATGAGAAGTATGTTATACATATGATAGACAGTTATCACTCCTCTTTTTTTTTTTTTTTTTTTCTTTTTTTTTCTTTTTTTTTCTGGTCTTTGGTAAAGTAACTTTTAATGAAACAAGTATGATTGTCTCACTTTTTCCTTTGAGGCTTTTTTTTTTCTTCAAAAGAAACGGACTCATTGGTATCATTCTTCCAGAATATCTATGCCAATTGCTTTAGACTAACAATAATAAATAGAGGAACTGTATCATGTAAAAACTTAACAAATCATACTAGTTCCCTCAGACTTTTTTCTTTTCTTTTCTTTTCTTTTCAGAATTACCCCAAAAAAACCACCTTTTAATAAAGTAACATATAGATGCATATGAAATACAAAATAGGACGAGGCCTTGAATAAGAAAAAAGTAAGCACGACAACAGTAATCTCACTTATACAGAAAGATGTAACTTATTTTTCTCTAAATAATAATAAATAATTTTAGTATTAGATCCTTGGTAGTTCTGAAGCTAAATTTGAAAATTATAGAAGGCAGGCAATTGTTTAACGTCTCTAATTCTCTATATATATTCTTTGACACAAACAACATGAAAAAAAATATATATATATAGGAGCAACTATTTAATTTATTGTCTTCTCAAAATTTCGAGTGTACAAAGTCCCATCCCTTCTCAGAATCACAGAGAGGAAAGAATATATATGTATTGCCACAAATTTAAAGGATTGCATATTGATATATATATATATATATATAATGATGCTACGATACTTTGGGAAGTAAAAATGATGTTTTATTTTCTGTTCATATCTCTATTTTTAAAGATCAAATAGTCAATCTGAGCTTCTCAACGTGATCTTCATATTGAATTGTTCTTGGAGACCAAATTATATATTTTTTTTGGAAACTTTTTACATTTGTTTAGAATTCTTGAAAAATATTGTTTTTTTTTTCTAAATTTTATTATTTAATGAAAAGCTGTGAGTTTCAAAAATTCTAAAAAATGATAAAAGAAGTTCTAAAAATGTAAAATTTAATCTCCAAGTACATTTTAATATGATGATCATGTTGAAATTGGTTCGAATCAATTATTTGAACTTTGTAGGTGTTGAAATCTTTTGCTCTCTTATTTTCTTTCTACTAGTGTTGATGTCAGAGAAAGTAGGTGGGGATGAAAAATAATTGTCCATTCTTCTTATTTTTCAATTTTTTTTTAATTCTTAAACATTTAAATTGGAAATTAATTATTGTTAGATTATTTAATGAGAAACTTGAGCGAAAGCCGACAGAGCATGTTATTGGGTGTTTGATATCAGATTATTTTTTACGGAATTGGGTTTTATTTGAAGGGCTTTAGACAATTCTTTGTCCAAAACCGGACTCAATTCGTAGGATTTGCATTAAGATTTGTATGAACAATTCAAAATTTAATAAATCTAAATGGTTCTGTAATCAAACCGGACTTATATATAGAGAGAGAGAGAGTTAGGCTGGGGTGCTATGGATAGCATAGTGGCCTCCCGTGCTACGGCTCAATATTCAAGTTTTCAAAATCCAAATGGTCGATCCGAACCGTTCATTGTTTAATCCATATTGAAATGTGCTTGGAGACCAAATTTTACATTTTTTGGAATTTTTTTGCTATTTATTAAGATGGTTTCAAAATCGCTGTTTTTATTAAAATTCTGCACCACTGGAAAACAGCGGTTTCAAAAATGCTTAATAAATAGTAAAAAAATTCCAAAAAATGTAAAATTTGGTCTCCAAGCACATTTCAATATGGATTAAACAATGAACGGTTCGGATCGACCATTTGGATTTTGAAAACTTAAATATTGAGCCATAGCACGGGAGGTCACTATGCTATCCATAGCACCCCAGCCTAACTCTATATATATATATATATATATATAGCTGTGTCCAAAGTCCTTTGTATAAGAACCAACAATTTTTACTGCCCACAAAGGCGCAGCCAGTGGTTTATTATGAAGCATTTTCCAACATTTGTTAACCCTCATAACTCATAATTAAGGAAGCTAATTCAATCTATATTTTACAGAATAATCGGTAGATAAATGATACCACATGCACATACATACAACAAATTAGCAATTGGTGTTGGCTACTTTTGTACATGCATGTATTCCTATGCTATGCTATGCACCACACATTCATTTAATTTAATTTTTTTTTATATATATATACGTATATAAAAGAGTAATTAATATAACCATATTTGATATTTGGAATTCGGCTAATTAGAAAATATTGCATGCAACATGCGTTGCACAACTAAGTAGATGAAGGTTTTGTTTTGGCTCTTTGTCAATGAAATCATTGATTTCAACTATTTTATATATATATATATATATATATTAAGTTGGTATCTGGTCGTGATGTTTTCATGATGACCTGATTCAAGGCACTATTTTGTAAGGAAGAAGCATAAATGAACTGTCAAATAATCAGCAGGTTCGTATCTTTTGTTGCTTAATTTGACCTGATTCTACATTCCGGATGATCAAAGCTACAGCTACACTTGGGGTTGGGGAAACAGTATTATTTGTTTGTTTAATCTGAACATTCAGATTTTAATTTTTGTTAACCTTGCTATTTCTTGGGTAATAAATAAATAAATAGATGTAGTCTATGTCAATGTCAATCAAGGACAGAACCAGAAAGTTGGAATTGTTATGCATCAAGCTATTTATCTTGAGAAAATGTTTTTGTTCACCACCATTTGTCCACAACTTTATTCACTCTCATTTAATTATCTTTTTACAGTATACAAGATTCAATTAAAAATTTACAGTATTATTTGAAAATTTTACAGTATACGAGATTCAATTTTACAGTATGCAAGATTTAATTGAAAATTCTACTGTATACAAGATTTAATTTTTACAGTATATAAGATTCAATTGAAAATTCTACTGTATATAAGATTCAATTTTACAGTATATAAGATTCAATTGAAAATTTTAATGTGTAGAAGATTCAATTTTACATTATACAAGATTTAATTGAAAATTTTATTGTACACAAGATTCAATGTTACAGTAGATTCAACCCAATGCGGACGCTAATAATTAACTCTAACTGCCAATAACTTCTTATAACCGTAATTTCCGAAAGTACAGTTTGAAAGTACATTTATTTTGTCCTATTGTGCAAGTTGCAATCTTTTTCTAACTATCATGAGACCACTTCAAATAGTTGCTGGATGTTTTGTGATTAACTGATATATTTTATGTGATATATTGTATAATTATACAGCATTTAGAAGTAATTTTATAGTATTTACGCAAATCAAAACTGTAAATAAATGGTAGATAAAAAGTTGTGGACAATTAAACGCAGGCATCGATCAATTCAGAAAACATAAAATAAACAAGGCAAATGTTGGAGTTGGTTCATTTCCTAATGGCCCTCTTTCTTCGGGATTACAATTGACGAGCACAAGTGGCTCTTCAGCTGGATTTTCAAAATTTAATTACTCTTTTGCTCAAATAAGATCAATCCATCAAGAATAAAATTTTATAAACAAGTGACACACGCATTTAGGAAGTAACTATATACAAATATCGCTGTAACCACGTAATCACACTCCGTGTGATTTCTACATAAATAAAATAGCCATACTAATCTCTTACATATAATGCTATCAAATAAACGACCTAGTCAATACTTAAAAGTTTAGATAAAATCATCTTTATGATGCATCATTCTCTGATCAGCTTCATCCCTCTGAGTTCTCACCACGCCCGGCGTTCTACTTAGGATTTCATGTGGCAACTCTAGTTCAACCACAACTGGTATTGTAGCTGGTTCAGGTTCTTCTTGGTGGACCGTCTGTGGCTTCTTCAGTTCTTCATATTTCAAGATAATCTTTTGTAGCTCCTCATTTAAGTTTAAGGCCTCCAATAGAAACTCATCATTGCTGCCCGATAACTCGATTATTTTCTGAATTGTATGTTGGCTTTGGTGACACTGTGCCACTAGTGTGCTTGTTAGGTCATCCTGTATGAAGCATAGAGAATGGAAGGATTATCGGTTCAGTATCATTCCATGCACAAAATCTCAATTAAACATACAAGATCAAAGCAAAGCCCAACAGATTCATACAATATGTGATTTTGGTATTTTAAGTGGCACAACTGTGAATATATTATATATGTAACAGGTACTACTGTACTGTCATTTTTGTACTTCCGTGAAAAATTGATATATAATCTTTGATACCTGCAGAAATATGAGTCAAAATCCTAGACAATATTAAACAAAAAGATAGATAACAAAATACGAACCTCTAGTACGTCTGTCTGAGGGGAAGAAGATAGCACGGTGGAAAGAAGCTCAATGGTGTTGTGGGCCACAGAGAACTCTTCCTTGGTTTGCTCGGCAGTAAAACTATAGACAGGTGGTGCTTCATGACTTGTTGCATAAGATGCATCACTATAAAATGTCTCTTCTGGGACAGTATTGGAAGGTGTCAATACTGGAGACAGACTCTCATCGTCTCTTCCCGGGAATTGAATTCCTCTTGATTTTAAGCTCTAAGAAAATATGACCAAGGAAAGCATGTCAGCATGTACAGTTACTGTGATTATGTGAATTGAATTCTAAAGAGATTTCTAATCACCTGTAAGTTCTCAAAATGTTTTTGAACCAAGGAGTCATTTCAGATAAAATGAAAAAAGGTTTAACAATGCATTCTGGTACAAACCTGGCTGGTACAGGACCAAACTGCAAGGATTTCAATTTTAAACAATTGTTTCGGTGCACTTTCTTCACACAGAACATGAGGACCACACTAAAACAGAGTCACCTTTATGCAATTAATCACTATAAAAGAATGTGTACTGGTAAACCACCATATCTACTGCTACTGGACAAAGTCAATAATTTTACTGTCAGGATTGAAATAAGTAATCATTGATATGGAGTAAATAGTGACTTTGTTATAATACAAATAAAAAATAAATGAACAAAAGATATCAGAATCAGTATGGTACCATGTATGTCACCTCATACACTGGCAGGTAGCATAACTCCCTGGACTCGCCCCATGCCTCGATCAGAACCAAAACCTTGTTCCTCACACTAACAGCAGTTTCCGGGTCATCAACGATCCGCACCATCTCATCCAGTACGCCCTCAGCAGCAACATCAGCAAAACCCCTTTGACAGTTCTTCACGCATGCCTCAAGCAGCACCAGCGCCAGATACTGCACCCTAGGCTGTTGCTTCATCATAATCCTCTTCTTAATCGCGCAAATTATTTGGACTCCACTGATGAGGCCAGAATTGATTCGGTCGCAGATCTCAAGGTTCGCCGACCAATCAGGGCTGTCGTAGTTGTCTGACGTGGCATTTTCGACTATCTGGTCTGCTTCATTTGGACCTTGCAAGAACTCGCGCATTTTGACACCCATGGAAGAAACACTTGTGGAGACCTTGCGGCCCACCTCGGCCCCACTTATTTTGAGCCGTTGCCCCAAGGCTGTTACTTTATCTGCTATGCCGGTACTCATTGTATGTCAATTTTGGAAAGAGCTTTGTCTTTTTCCTGTTGAATTGCAAAAAAAGGGTATAATCATGAGGACAAAAATAGATATGAAATACTTTTGTAATAATAAGCCATATTAAGTTCTTTCAAACGGGGCAAATAGCTCACTCTAATAGAATATATGCTAAAATTTGAATTACTGGTTTAGAAGAGTAGAATTGTGAAAAAGGCCAACTAATTATATTCTGGTAATCTAGTTAAAGAGTGGGGATAAAGTTTGAAATTAGTTCTCCTACACAAAACCGAATTTTGTAGGCCAACAACATCAGTCCTCTCCTGTCCTTTTAGGTGCAAAAAGAATACATGATATACTGCTGAATCCATCAACGGAGTACATATTATAATCAAATAAATAAAAAGTAGAACGAGAGTGATTGGGGAAGAAAACCAAGGGAAATTTGCATGTCTAGCTATTAGGCTAACCTAGCAAACGAAAATAGTTGATCAGACAAAGCAAGTATGGAGAGCGTGATGACGACTCGGTTCTTATAAAGCTAAAATAAGAGAAAAAAAAAAAAAAATTGAAAAGAGGAAAGGCACCTAGCTAGCTAGGGTTTGGTATTCTCTGCTCAGCACTCAGCACTCTGCAGAGAATCGAATCGATTCTCCAAAAGAGGGAGATATCTCTCTCTCTTTTTTTCTTTCTCTCCCCAGTCCACCACCAGGATTCGAATGACGGGAGCGTGGTTTCCTTTACTTTCCTCAACACAAAAAAAAAAAAAAAAAAAAAAAAAAGTACGCGCCGTCAGATTTTCGTCAGTAGGCGGATGACATGATAACCTTTGCTTTGACCACCAGTAATCTCCATTTAAGGTTGGATCCTCTCCATTTATGGGACTACCTTATTCTATTGTAATCATGCATGCTATAAACGATCTTCTATTTATAAAACATTGGGAATGGAAAGTGTATTTTTCAATATGAAAGGACAATAAAAATTCTTAAATTCTTTTAATAAGTATAATAAATTTAAATATGTAATTTTTCACTTTATAATTAGCCAACCATTTTGATATGAATGTTGCTATTTTAAGAGCAACAATTAAATTATCAAACCCTCTCTGTTTTTCTTATCTCGGCGCCATTGATGCACGTCTAATAATGAATGTTTAAAACATTGCATTCAAATATTTTAAAAGTATCTGTGTCATAATTATTATTGAAAGTAAATATGGTATTTTTTTAAGGCCAAGTTTTTATTTATAGTTATTAGAATAATTAATTAGATAGTTGGATGTAATCAGAGTATTCAATGAATTATTTGAATCAAAGGAGTTATTATCTGTATTCCAGATGTGACTACCCTTCTCTGTAAAAGTGTTTACATTTGATGTTAAGAGTATTTATAACTAATTTAAGAGTATAACAGGACGGTTAAAAAAAATAAGCGATTGCACGGGTAAGCTTGAACTACCTCGCGAAAGAGCAAATACAATTTCCATGGAGTTTGAATGTTTGATGATGAGCCACCAACATCCGAGCAAGAACCAGTGCAAGCCGCAATAGATGATAAGGAAGAGAAGAGGTAATTAAGCCTTTCTCCACATGAAATGAAATTAAGCGAAATTGAAAAGTTGGATGCATCTTTTGGTAAATTATTTTATTTGGTAGATTCATTTTCATTGCATCTTTTGGGCAGTCAGAGTCATAGATGTCCAAAATGGAGAAAGAATGGAGCGCACTAACAAAGAGAAAGAGTCAGAGTCACCTTGTTGTTCATTAGATCATGTTAAACAGGGTTGCAAGAAATGGAGCGCAAAAATACTATCAGTGGAACTAATTTTCCAAGTTCCGACAAATTAAATACTCGCTAAGACAAGACATAAATAAAATTTTAACATATTAAATATATGATCCTATGCTACATAAGATAAAAGAGTTGTGAATTGTGATATAAATTTAGACATACATATTACATAGCAGATTTTATATATCAGATCATCAGGAGAACAAAAGTACTAACATCATCCTCCGACAGACCAACACTAAAAGAACTAAATCCGAACCGTCAGATTAGAATCAACGAGCGAGAGGCTTTTGGAGAAGCGCAGTGAGATAAAGCTCGCGGTTCTTGACCCCGCCGCCGTCCGTCTTATCCCCCACCGTCCACTTTATTATCCTATAACCCATTCGGTTCAGTATCGGCTTATACACCATTTATCCCACCC